>CM055738.1:4949246-4961746 GCA_029465975.1 Dallia pectoralis | reverse complement strand
GAGGAACGGAGAGAGGGGGAACGGAGAGAGGGGGAAAGAAGAAAGGGGGAACGGAGAGAGAGGGAACGGAGAGAGAGGGAACGGAGAGATGAGGAACGGAGAGATGAGGAACGGAGAGATGAGGAGCGGAGAGGGGGAACGGAGAGAGGGGGAACGGAGAGAGGGGGAACGGAGAGAGGGGGAACGGAGAGATGGGGAACGGATAGAGGAGGAACGGAGAGAGAGGAACGGATAGAGGAGGACCGGAGAGAGGAGGAACGGAGAGAGAGGAGGAACGGAGAGAGGAGGAACGGAGATAGGGGGAACGGAGAGAGGAGGAACGGAGAGAGGGGGAACGGAGGGAGGGGGAACGGAGAGAGGGGGAACGGAGAGAGGAGGAACGGAGAGAGGGAACGGAGAGATGAGGAGCGGAGAGATGAGGAACGGAGAGAGGAGGAACGGAGAGAGGAGGAACGGAGAGAGGAGGAACAGAGAGATGAGGAACGGAAAGAGGGGGAACTGAGAGAGGGGGAACGGAGAGAGGGGGAACAGAGATATGAGGAACGGAGAGAGGGGGAACGGAGAGAGGGGGAACGGAGAGAGGGGGAACGGAGAGAGAGGGAACGGAGAGAGAGGGAACGGAGAGATGAGGAACGGAAAGATGAGGAACGGAGAGATGAGGAGCGGAGAGATGAGGAACGTAGAGGGGGAACGGAGAGGGGGAACGGAGAGGGGGAACGGAGAGAGGGGGAACGGAGAGAGGAGGAACGGAGAGATGAGGAACGGAGAGAGGAGGAACAGAGAGAGGAGGAACGGATAGAGGAGGAACGGAGAGAGAGGAGGAACGGAGAGAGGAGGAACGGAGAGAGGGGGAACGGAGAGAGGGGGAACGGAGAGAGGAAAGTAAAGACGGCTGGAAACCGGAAAGAGATGTATGCAAACAGTTCTGTGTCAAAGTAAGATTGACAAGGTGTCTTTATGGTTACAATACATACTGTAAAGAGAAAGTGTGTATACAGGAGAGAGATTAACCATCGGCATGGTATCCTGTTCTTAACCCTGAGGAATGCTGTGTTTTTTGGACTTGTGTTTAACCATCCCATCAGATAGAGGGGTAGAGCTGACCCTTATTCAGGGGTGACGAGGCAGAAATGATACCCCCTGACTGACAGGCCTGGGATCAGTGAGGAGAGGACAGGATGCTGTAGAGTGGGAAAGGTACGGGGGAGTTGTATTATCTTACGGGGAGTTTATGTCATTTTGTCACATTGTTAATCTCAGGTTCAGCTGACCAACAGACAAACTCAGGCTGACAGACCAATGAGGCACAAACACAAACATTTACCCTGTTCATTTAACTAATTATCTCACACATACACACACACACACACCAAGACACACACATACACACCACACACACACACACACACACACACATACACACCATTACACACACACACCGATACACACACACACACACACACACCAATACAACCACACACACCAATACACACCAATGCACACACACCCACACACCAATACACACACACACACACAATACACATACATACCCACCATTACACACACACACCGATACACACACACACACACACCAATACAACCACACACACCAATACACACCAAGACACACACACACCGATACACAAACACACCAATACAACCACACACACCAATACACACACACACACACACCCACACACACACACACACATACACACCATTACACACACACACCGATACACACACACACACACACCAAGACACACACATACACACCATTACACACACACACCGATACACACACACACACACCAAGACACACACACACACCATTACACACACACACCGATCCACACACACACACACCAAGACACACACACACACACACCAAGACACACACACACACACCGATCCACACACCATCCACACACACACACACCGATACACACACACACACACCACACACACACACACACATCCACACACACACACACACCAAGACACACACATACACACCATTACACACACACACCAAGACACACACACACACACACACCAAGATCCACACACACACACACAAGACACCACACACACACACACCGACACACACACACACACACCAATACACACCACACACACCAATACACACCAATACACACACACCCGATCCACACACACACACACCACACACACACACACACCACACACACACACCGACACACACACACACACCGATCCACACACACACACACACGATCCACACACACACACACACACACACACACCACACACACACCACACACACACACACACCGATCCACACACACACACACACCGATCCACACACACACACACACACGATCCACACACACACACACACACCGATCCACACACACACACACACACCGATCCACACACACACACCGATCCACACACACACACACACACACACACCGATCCACACACACACACACACCCATCCACACACACACACACCGACCACACACACACACCGATCCACATCCACACACACACACACACCGATCCACACACACACACACACCGATCCACACACACACACACACCGATCCACACACACACACACACCGATCCACACACACACACACACGATCCACACACACACACACACCGATCCACACACACACACACACCGATCCACACACACACACACCCCCACACACACACACACCGATCCACACACACACACACACACGATCCACACACACACACACACCACACACACACACACACACCACACCGATCCACACACACACACACACCGATCCACACACACACACACCGATCCACACACACACACACACACACACACACACACCGATCCACACACACACACACCAATACACACACACCACACACACATCCACACACACACACACCGACCACACACACACACACATCCACACACATACACACATTCACACACACACACAATACACACACACACACACACACCAATAAACACACACACACACACATTTACCCTGCTCACTTAACTCATTATCTCACACGCTAATCTGGGTACGAGTGTGTCGCTCCACAGTGGATATTCGAGAGAGTGCGGGTCTTAGAGAGGTCAGTTGTGTGACTGTGTGTTACGTTCCAGCTCCCTAAAGGGAGGGGAACCAGATAACCCATTGCTCAGGCCCACCGATGCCAGCAAAGGGAGTATGGTGTTGTGGTGCGAGAAAAGGACAACAACTAAAAATACCGTAAAACAATGCTTTTATTTAGCCACGGTATTACGTAAATACTAAACAATACTAACGTTCTTGGGAAATTGGGGAGGGCTGGACAGACCAAAGCAAAGAAATAAACAAAACACAACCACTAACCTCCAAGCAACACAAACACATAAGAACCCCTATCTGGCACACGACCCAGGTGCCCTAAACAAACATACAGCTGGTGGTCCGCCCAGGTCTAGCTAGTGGTTCTAGACAGAAGTATACCTACGGGTGATGTATACCCCGGGGTAGCTCTAAATCTACTCCCCAACTCCCTAAAGAACAACAAAGGAGAGAAAGACAATTATTACAAATTATAATCACCAACAATCACAAACAAACAAAATGCTCTGTCCTGCCAACTGGAACACAAAACAGGGATAAACTAATACACACAAAACAAGGCCAAAGGTGCTAAACAAAAATGTCAGGGAATCCATCCCAAAACCATAAAGATCCCCACATGTTACAAACCAACCAGTCAGCAGGAACCGAGAGACTCAACTGATCACAACCTGGGCTTTTTAAAGAGCCCAGGCAGCTGCAGCCACTGATGAATGGGCGGAGTCCCAAGTCCCAATTACCCATTGCACCACCAATCAGCTGCCGGAACAGTCTCAGAAGCTTCTTGCCTGCAAAGAACACAAACCCAACCACCAACAGCAATACAAAAATCAAAATATACCAACCCAGAACACTGGGGACGTAACACTGTGTACGAGTGTCTAGCTCTTAGAGAGGTCAGTTCTGTGACTATGTACGACTGTGCGGCTCCACAGTGGATATTAGAGAGGTCAGTTGTGTGACTGTGTACGAGTGTGTGGCTCCACAGTGTATATGAGTGTGCGGCTACAGAGCTCTTTGTCCCTTTGTCCAGCCGGGCTGATTCCACACAGATAGTGTCTGCCTGGGCAGGAAGCTGGACAATGCCAGGCAGGAGAGGAGGAAAGCCTAGATCTACCAACCCCAATCAGACTGAGAAAAAGAAAGGCAGAGGAGGGGCGGAGGGTGAGAGGGGGAGTACAGGGAGAGAGGGGAGAGAGAAAGAGAGAGATAGATAGAGAGGGAGAGAGAGAGAAGGGGAGAGGAGAGAGAGAGAGAGAGAGAGAGAGAGAGAGAGAGGAGAGAGAGGGAGAGAGATAGGGAGAGAGAGAGAGGAGGGGCGGAGGGCTAGATGGGGAGTACAGGGAGAGGGGGGGAGAGAGAGATATGTAGAGAGGGAGAAGGGGAGAGAGATGGAGATTGAGAAAGAGGGAGAGAAGGGGAGAGACAGAGAAAGAGAGAGAGGGAGAGAGAGAGAGAGAGAGAGAAAGAGAGAGAGAGAGGTTGGCTGTACTGACAAACTGTAAAAATCTTTATTTCATGCACATGTCATGGTGATAATGTTGCATCAAAATTTTTACAACATTTTTGTCTGATGAAGCAGATGATTGACGTTTGACGCTAACCAAGCATGCTAACTGACACTGACGCGAACCAAGCATGCTACTGACACTGACGCGAACCAAGCATGCTAACTGACACTGACGCTTACAAAACATGCTAACTGACACTGACGCTAACCAAGCATGCTAACTGACACTGACGCTAACTGACACTGACGCTAACCAAGCATGCTAACTTACACTGACGCGAACCAAGCATGCTAACTGACACTGACGCTAACCAAGCATGCTAACTGACACTGACGCTAACTAAGCATGCTAACTGACACTGACTCTAACCAAGCATGCTAACTGACACTGACGCTAACCAAGCATGCTAAAGCATATATCATTTTTACATTAAAGTATTTCAGCAGACGCCCTCATCCGAGTGCATGTTAATGTTTAACACTGACTCGAGTGGTGGGAATTGAACCCACAACCCGGCCGTTACAAAGGACTTTTGGCCCAGCTGCTGTTGGGTGTTGGTGGTACCAGAGCCCGTCTTCTGTGTGACGGGGCCACTGACTGGACCTGAGGTTAATGGGAACGGATGAGAAGGACAAAGAAACCCCGTGGAGACTGGCATAGACTGTCATGGGGAGAGGGAGAGGAAGATGCGGAGGACGAAGAGTAAGGGAAAGGGGAGGTAGAGGAAGAGGCGCCATGTGTATTAGAAAGCGGAGTAAATTATTGAGGATGCCGTGCCAGCTTCTGAGAAAAAGGCCCTCTGTGAAGTTAGTGTTCATCAGGAACCTTCTTTTTTTAGAGGGATCTCAGGGCCGTTTAAATCCAATAAAAACTAATGAGATAGCGTTTGAATCCCAAAGGCCAAGCGTGAGGAGGACTGAAGGTGTGGAGAGAAAGGCTGAATGACAGAGAGGTGGCCCCTGGAGAGAGGGCCTGTGAGAGAGGTCCACCCCTCTGGGTCACCGGCCATTCTGTCTTTTCCACAGCCTCTGTTTTGGCTTCTTGTTCCCTTTCTGGTTCCTCCTCCCGGTCCCTCCTCCTGGTTCCTCCTCCGGGTTCCCCCTGCCGGTCCCTCCCAATACTTCCATCAGATCCATTCTACCCCTCCGCTAATCCACCTAGCGGGGGCTGAGAAACACCCTCATTAGGGAGAGAGAGAGAGCGAAAGGGGGTGGTGAGATCGATCAATCGTAGGTATCGTTTACACACTCGCACACACTCACACACACTCACACACAGACACACACAGACACACACAGACAGACACACACAGGCACACACACACACACACACCCACACACACACGGGCTCACATGCAACATATCTGGTGAATGTTAAGCACTGGGACACCCTCTGTCACCTTGCCATGTCACCACATAGCCGGTCTCCAAACAGGACCTAAGTGTTTCCGCTGTAATTAGCCCGGCCCTCGTGTGGTGTCAACCAGGATAATCACCTGGGAAATGCATCGGCCGAAAACAAAAAGTGGGAGGGAGAGAGGGAGGGGAAGAGGGGGGAGTGAGGGGGGGAGGGAGAGTCAAGGGGAGACAGAGAAAGAATAACACGCTAATAACAATGTTCATTGAGGCCTTATATGTGTCTTTCCCTTGGGAAAGTTAAGAGCCCTTTCCTGCTGTAGAGCTGAGACAACAAGCCGTAAGTTTGTCTGTGTGTTGGTGTGTGTTGGTGTGTGTTAGTGTGTGTGTGTGTGTTGGTGTGTTGGTGTGTGTTGGTGTGTGTTAGTGTGTGTGTGTGTGTGTGTGTTGCTGTGTGTGCCACCTGCAGAATGTGTTAGAGGCCCCCAAACAGCAACAAGGCCTGTTGACAGGACAGCAGTTTAGGTTTCAACCAACATGCAGTCCGTCACTGCGGTTCACTTTGAAGGAAAGGCGAATCACCCTCAATAACTCTTCTTCACCTTCTTTTTCTTCTTAGCCATCCACCCTTCTTTTCTTAAACTGGGCCTCACCTCCGGGACAGAGGTAAAAGTGTTAGAACTTAAAACCTGAGACGTGGCGAAGGTTAACTTCCTGTTTGACCCCAGAGGTCCCTGGGAAACTTAGAGCCGGTGGGGGTTAACCTCCACCTGAAAGAGGCTTTTAACCTGAACGAGACGCCCCGCTCACAGGAACCTCACACAGCTGGCTGAACTGGCACGTTGTTATGACGTGACGGGACAAAAGGAAAACGGCCATCCTTGAACTCGGGCAGACAGACAAAACAAAGGGGATCGATTTCATGCTTGTGAACGTCGAGGACAGCGATACATATTTCGGTGTGTTTAAAAATGTGTTCCCGTCCCCGAGTTGTTGTGGTCGTCGTCTTCCATTCGTCCGTTTTGCATCGTGACAACGATGGCGCCCAGCGCGGCCCGTAACTATAAATACGTCGCATCGGCTTATGGAGTGACAGATGTGTGGGTTGCGTGTAGCACCCAGGTGGGACCCAGCTGAAAGTACTACAGATTGATGACGGTGACAGCAATGTTTGCCCGGAGGAGAGCTAGTCCACTCAAAACAATGTTCGATTGATAGCGTCTGCGAGGGCACGTCAGCATGCAGACCTGACAGCCCTCAGGACTAATCCACGAACAAACTCTGGCGGATACAGTTTATTCATGATACCTGCTTACAATAAACAGCTGACGATGTAAAACACAGCGGCACCAGTTGGAGAGAGCTGAGTGTCTCTCCGTGGTTTATATCTGCGTTCGGAGTGCAACGTCCCCTGTGACCAGCGTTCCACATCAGCGGAGACCATCCGGAACGTTCCGCGGTGAAGGCTGATGGGTAAACAGGTTTCTATTCTGGAACTCCGGCCTCCAGCCGTTTTGTCCCAGATGTGAGGCTTCCTGTCTGATCCTTTTCCAGATGTGAAAAGGGTTAACTCTCGCTCTTTCCCGCACACACACGTTTCCATTCACTCGATGCATTGATTCCCCCTGCCTCTCTATCAACCTCAGTTTCTGCATCTTTCTCCGTCCTCGTTTCCAGTACACATGTCTGAAGGGTTTCTGTTCTCCATCCCTTTTCCACGATCCTCATGATCAGTCCTGGTGCTCTCTGACCAAAAGCACATGTGTGAGGAGAAACGTCTCAAAGCTGTTTGGAAAACCTGTGACATGTTTGCACACAAAACCATTAGCAGGAAATCAGCTTCTCCCAGAGGGGATATTCTTCATAACCAGTAAGACATATATAGAATGGGGAACAGAGAGACCATAGAATGAGTATCAGAGAAAGACCAGAGACCATAGAATGAGTATCAGAGAAAGACCAGAGACCATAGAATGAGTATCAGAGAAAGACTATGGGATGGAGAACAGAGAGATACAAAATGATGGAGAATAGCGAGATACAGTAACTCAAAGCTCTATTTTTCTTTAATCTCACACCATCTCACTCCGTCTCCAATCTCACACCATCTCTCTATCTGCCATGCAGTGACTAAATGATACAACCCAAACAAAGGCCAGAATGTGTTAAATTATTAACTTGTTCCAGCTCAATAACGAGGCAGCTAGTCAATTCAGTTGAATTCAAACAGGCACAACACATAGAGAGAGATAAAGGCCTTCTGTTGCTACCCCAAACAGGGCCATAATCCAGAGGCCTGTCCACTGCTGCTCCCGAACGCCCGCCCGGGTCAGACTCCCCTCGTCAGACTATTGCTAACAGTAGCATCTGCCTCTAGGAGAGTAAACCTCAACATGCTATTGCTAACAGTAGCATCTGCCTCTAGGAGAGTAAACCTCAACATGCTATTGCTAACAGTAGCATCTGCCTCTAGGAGAGTAAACCTCAACCTGCTATTGCTAACAGTAGCATCTGCCTCTAGGAGAGTAAACCTCAACATGCTATTGCTAACAGTAGCATCTGCCTCTAGGAGAGTAAACCTCAACATGCTATTGCTAACAGTAGCATCTGCCTCTAGGAGAGTAAACCTCAACATGCTATTGCTAACAGTAGCATCTGCCTCTAGGAGAGTAAACCTCAACTATCGCTAACAGTAGCATCTGCCTCTAGGAGAGTAAACCTCAACTATCGCTAACAGTAGCATCTGCCTCTAGGAGAGTAAGGCCCAATCCGAATACTCCCCCTTACCCCTTCCCCTTAGCCCTTCCCCTTAGTTTTGCGCGTTCGCGCGACACCAAGTGCTGTCCGAATACTCATTTTGATCAAGACGAAGGGGTAAGACGAAGGGCTGTATACCCCTTGAAACCAAGATTTTCCGAGAGCTCACTTGAAACCAAGGGGTACCCAGAACACATTGCGAGACGTCAACAATGGCTGCTAGATCAGCAAAAGAGACCCATAAATGTAGTATTTTCGGATTAAATAGCGAATTTAAAAATTACGACACAATTGTTTTGTGATCTACTCAGTCCCGTACATATATATTTTTAACCATTTTAATAATTGAAGTTTTTTTTTTAAATCGCTACTTTTTGACAGTTTTCAACGCCAAAGATACATTGCTAATTTGTCCCGTATTTCTCTGACTACCTTTACTCAATGCATGTTTGTCTACAGTTAACTCTTTTAGCAGATAATTCATATCAGTGCATAACATAACCTGTTGCGTTTGGAATAGCGATTAAAGTGCTTTACATACCGTCCCGAATCACACAGGGACGCCGGAGGAAACCCGGCAAATAATTCGCTTTCGGGCAGAAAATTAACAGAAGTTTCATGCTGTACAACCATAGACTGTATAAAGATTAGGTGTACAACATAATTTGGATATGATACAGGACACTGGTGAGCACGTTTAATTTAAATAGTACTGTTATTTAACAATTGTATATGTTTTACAATGTTGTTCAATAAATACATGTTTTTGATTAAGGGTTTCTGTACATCGATCAATGACATTCAAAACAGTGATCACTGAAACAGATATACAAAACACAATGCAATGTGGATTAAATTATTTATTGATAACAGCCTTCAGTAGTAAGCAAGCAGGTTTATTTATATAGCACGTGTGCTTTACAAAAACATTAAAAACAATAGTACACAGAAGAACATCTGCATCCATATGCACCGCCACCAAACATATAACTACTACATACATCGAACCATATGCGCAGTATAGGCGTGTTGGGGTTTATGGCACAGTATCTTGTTGGACCACCAGTCTGGAAAATAAAACAATTTTACACCATTAATGGCTGAGTTGGGAAAAATGTTTGCTACCTTGTTGGTTAGTTCCGTGAACTTTAAATACAATACGATAATGTTGTTTGCAACCAATCTATACATACCTTAAGTTAAACTACCAGCATTCGTAGGCGTCGTAGACCTCTTCTCGCTTGATTTCTGCGATTTGTTGCAGACAACTACTAAAATCCACGCAATCGACATACACACTTTTCCAGACTCTTTTTCCATCTTGGAAGTTTGAGATCAACATTTGTGTCGCCTCTGGTTACGTAGCAGCCAGCTAGCGACGATGTATGATGACGTAGCCAAAACCGAGTGGTGTCCCAACTCGTAGGGGAACGTAGCCCTTACCACTCGGTTTCGAGGGCCAAGGGGAAGGGGTAAATTAAGGGGTAGGGCTAAGGGGAAGGGGTAAGTGGGAGTATTCGGATTGGGCCTAAACCTCAACATGCTATTGCTAACAGTAGCATCTGCCTCTAGGAGAGTAAACCTCAACATGCTATTGCTAACAGTAGCATCTGCCTCTAGGAGAGTAAACCTCAACATGCTATTGCTAACAGTAGCATCTGCCTCTAGGAGAGTAAACCTCTAGCTATTGCTAACAGTAGCATCTGCCTCTAAACCTCAACATGCTATTGCTAACAGTAGCATCTGCCTCTAGGAGAGTAAACCTCAACTATCGCTAACAGTAGCATCTGCCTCTAGGAGAGTAAACCTCAACTATCGCTAACAGTAGCATCTGCCTCTAGGAGAGTAAACCTCAACATGCTATTGCTAACAGTAGCATCTGCCTCTAGGAGAGTAAACCTCAACATGCTATTGCTAACAGTAGCATTTTGTCCCTAGGAGAGTAAACCTCAACATGCTATTGCTAACAGTAGCATTTTGTCCCTAGGAGAGTAAACCTCAACATGCTATTGCTAACAGTAGCATCTGCCTCTAGGAGAGTAAACCTCAACTATCGCTAACAGTAGCATCTGCCTCTAGGAGAGTAAACCTCAACTATCGCTAACAGTAGCATCTGCCTCTAGGAGAGTAAACCTCAACATGCTATTGCTAACAGTTGCATCTGCCTCTAGGAGAGTAAACCTCAACATGCTATTGCTAACAGTAGCATCTGCCTCTAGGAGAGTAAACCTCAACATGCTATTGCTAACAGTAGCATCTGCTTCTAGGAGTGTAAACCTCAACATGCTATTGCTAACAGTAGCATCTGCTTCTAGGAGAGTAAACCTCTACATGCTATTGCTAACAGTAGCATCTGCCTCTAGGAGAGTAAACCTCAACATGCTATTGCTAACAGTAGCATCTGCTTCTAGGAGAGTAAACCTCTACATGCTATTGCTAACAGTAGCATCTGCCTCTAGGAGAGTAAACCTCAACATGCTATTGCTAACATTAGCATCTGCCTCTAGGAGAGTAAACCTCAACATGCTATTGCTAACAGTAGCATTTTGTCCCTAGGAGAGTAAACCTCAACATGCTATTGCTAACAGTAGCATCTGCCTCTAGGAGAGTAAACCTCAACATGCTATTGCTAACAGTAGCATTTTGTCCCTAGGAGAGTAAACCTCAACATGCTATTGCTAACAGTAGCATCTGCCTCTAGGAGAGTAAACCTCAACATGCTATTGCTAACAGTAGCATCTGCTTCTAGGAGTGTAAACCTCAACATGCTATCGCTAACATTAGCATCTGTCCCTAGGAACTCTTACAAATGCCACTGTGGAACCTGTAATGATGTTGGCTACAAATTGAACAGGAGCACCCAGGGGGGTCGCGGGAGACCATATAAAGAAAAGAAAAGTCCTTAACGAGAGTGGGGGTTGTGTGTGTTTGTGTGTGTGTGTGCACGTGAGTGTGTGCGCAGTTGCTTGTGAGGGAGAGTGCTCGTTTGCACATGCGAGTCTGTGTGTGTGTGTTTTGTAAAAATAAGCCAGCTGCCCTTTGAAAGGGGTCTATGCTCCTCGTTCCCCTGTCTCCAACCTCCGTCATCTAGCCTCTCTTCAGTCACTGATCCGTGCTCTTTGTCTTCTCCCTGCTCTCCCTCCTTCCCTCCTTCCCTTTCAGGAGCCATTGATGGGGGATTAACTCCCTAAGTGTCAATCAATACTGTTTTCCTTTCTTTCCTCTCGTCGCCCCGGCCCCCCTGCATTCTCTCTCTCCATGGCTCTCACCCTCTCTTCTCCTCCCTCTCTCTCCCTCTCTCTCCCTCTCTCTCTCCATCCCTCTCCCTCTCTCTCCCTCTCTCTCTCCATCCCTCTCCCTCTCTTACTCCCTCTCTCTCTTTCTCTCCCACACTGTCTCTCCCCCCCACTTTCCCTCTCTTTCTCTCTCTCTCTCACCTTCTCCCCCTATTCTCTCTCTTTCCCTCTTCATCTATCTCACTCTCTCTCCCTCTCTCTCTCTCTCTCTACCTCCTCCCTCTCTCTCTTCTCTCTCCCTCTCTCTCCTTCTCTCTCTAACTCTCTCACCCCCCCTCTCTCTCTCACCCCCTCTCTCCCTCTCTCTCTCCATCCCTCTCTCTCTCTCTCTCCCTCTCTCTCACTCCCTCTCTCTCTATCTCTCCCACACTGTCTCTCTCCCCCCACTTTCCCTCTCTTTCTCTCTCTCTCACCTTCTCCCCCTCATCTCTCTCTTTCCCTCTCCATTTTCTCTCTACCTCCTCCCTCTCT
>CM055738.1:4694246-4944246 GCA_029465975.1 Dallia pectoralis | reverse complement strand
CTAGTTCAATAAACC
Organism: Dallia pectoralis; assembly: GCA_029465975.1. NCBI lineage: Eukaryota > Metazoa > Chordata > Actinopteri > Esociformes > Umbridae > Dallia > Dallia pectoralis. The sequence goes on along the minus strand of CM055738.1, from coordinate 4,944,231 downwards.
AGAGGTCATATTCCTCCATCCAGTTCCATAAACCAGAGGGTAATTCCCTGACTCCTATGGAACATCTATTTCCTGTTCTCACATCCCCAAGCGGCTGAACATGCAGTCCTCTCTGTCTCAGCTCCAAGGTGTAAATTATGGGTGGAGGGCACAATAAATACTGAGAAATCTAACGCTGGGGAAATCTGTAAATGCTGGGCTAGAGATAAGTGCAAAAATATTCAGATGGATGAAAACGCTAAATTATTGGGACAGAAATGTGAATGTGTCGAGGTTGTATTGGGACGTCGAACTGCAACAAGACATTGGTGTGTTCATTGTTTTCCAGATTCGACTGCTGCCAAACATCCAGGATCAAAACCACCAGTGTGATGATGGAATTAAATAGTTTCTGTTGAAAATGTGGTTCTAATTTAAATTACAGATGGTTGTTTTTCTGAAGTAAATCTAAAAATCGATTTTTCAGATTTTTCTGTTGTCCTTTAAAGCATGTATTTACTCATAGCCGGCTGTGCAAATGAACTTTTTTTAAAGATAATTACAATGACATGATTACACTGACATTGGTACCACCTGCCGTAACGACAGCCCCACACCTGAAGTGTTGTCTGAGGTGGCTTTGGCAGACGATGTTTCGTTCTCACAAGTCCATCCATCGGTGACACTACAACTTCAGCTGACTTGGCGGTCAGAAAAAAAAATGTATCAAAAGTGAATCAAATTTTTATTGCTGTTTAAGCCATGTATTCACCGCACAACATGTCATGATGCAGCTCCCTGCCGAACACCCAGTATGGAGAGCTCCGTCCTGGGAGCGATACAGCCTCGACATCAGGGCCATGGAACTCAGATTCTCCCTGTCAGCTGGATCAGCCATGTTTACATATGGTATTAGTAGGAGATCCAGGACATTGATCGCAGTGCTGGCCTCCGGCGGACAGAGAAAGCAGCGCTAATCAATAGGACTATGGACGGGAGAACTCTCCTCACTTTACAGCATCAGGACCAGATCAGCGGGAATATGCTGACATGACTGTTAGTCTGACAGAGTTGTGATTAACCTTGAGATGAAAGATAATGGGAGGAAAGGAAGGAAGGAAGGAGGGAGGGAGGGCAGATGGGGAGAAGGTGGGAAGTGAGCGGGGAGAGGGAGAGGAAGAGGGGGAGAAGGAAGAGGAAGTCGTGAGAGAGGAAGAAGTGTGGGGGAGATGGGAGAGAGAAGTGAGGGGTAGCAGAGAGGGAGGGATAAGAGAGGGAGAGAAGAGAGAAGGGGAGAAGTGGGGAGAGAGAGAGAGAGAGATAGAGAGAAGAGAGAGGGGGAGAAGTAGGGAGAGAAGAGAGAAGGGGAGAAGTGGGGAGAGAAGGGAGATTTGAGGGGAAGTAGGGAGAGAAGAGAGAGGGGGAGAAGTGGGGAGAGAAGGGAGATGTGGGGAGAGAAGGGGATAAGTGGGGAGAGAAAAGAGAGGGGGAGAAGTGGGGAGAGAAGGGAGATGTGGGGAGAGAAGGGGAGAAGTGGGGAGAGAAGGGGAGATGTGGGGAGAGAAGGGGAGAAGTGGGGAGAGAAGGGGAGATGTGGGGAGAGAAGGGGAGAAGTGGGGAGAGAAGGGGAGATGTGGGGAGAGAGAGAGAGAGAAGAGAGAGAGAAGGGGAGAAGTGGGGAGAGAAGGGGAGATGTGAGGGGAAGTAGGGAGAGAAGAGAGAAGGGGAGAAGTGAGGGGAAGTGGGGAGAGAAGGGGAGAAGTGGGGAGAGAGAGAGAGAGAGAAGAGAGAGGGGGAGAAGTGGGGAGAGAGAGAGAGAAGAGAGAGGGGGAGAAGTGTGGAGAGAAGGGGAGATGTGAGGGGAAGTAGGGAGAGAAGGGGAGAAGTGAGAGAGAGAAGGGGAGAAGTGAGGGGAAGAAGGGAGAGAAGAGGGAGAGCGGTTGTTCAAAGATGTACCCGGAGAGAGAGGACGGGGTAGAACAGAGGACCAAGAGGTGAGAAGCAGATGAGGAGGAGAGGAGGAGATGAGGAGGAGATGAGGAGATGACGAGGAGATGAGGAGATGAGGAGGAGATGAGGAGGAGATGAAGAGGAGAGGAGGAGAGGAGGTATCTGTTGACAGCTCTGTCGACGTGGCTATAAAAGGTGTGCATGATCATGCATGTTAGCACAACCTATCTGTCTGGGAGGATTAATGAGCTGACTCTCTCAGTAAGGTCAAAGGGCAGGGGTTAGAAGTCAAATGCACAGGATAGGTAGAGGACAAATTACGACTGTGTGTTTGTGTGTGTGTTTGGCTGAATTCCTCTAGAGTAGTAACTATGTTAGATAACAAACACTGAACTTGACTTCCTGTCTCTGTCAAATCCCTGGCTAGTTTGTTATAGATAATCACATATTGTTAATTACATCCTGTTCACATCCTTCATTAACCTTGGTAGATTAGTAAAAACATTACACCAAACAGATACAGAAAGGCGGGATCTAGAGTCTACCTATAGTAGCTAATCAACACCCAGGCAGTGTTAAAGGCCGGGTTCTGGAGTCTACATATAGTAGCTAATCAACACCCAGGCAGTGTTAAAGGCCGGGTTCTGGAGTCTACATATAGTAGCTAATCAACACCCAAGCAGTGTTATAGGCCGGGTTCTGGAGTCTACATATAGTAGCTAATCAACACCCAAGCAGTGTTATAGGCCGGGTTCTAGTGCCTCTTCGGAACCTAAACTCTGGCAGATTTGCGGTGTTCCAGGGTCTCTGTAGACTGACTATCAAATTAGGCATTTTAATCTTTCCAATTATACTGCATGTTCTGGTAATACAATGAGCTGGAGCAGACATGAGCAGCCACGCATGACGCCAAATCAAAAGCAAATGCATGCACAGAGAACACATTATAGTCTGATATATTATATAATATACGGTATATATTATATGCCTGATATAGACAGAGGGATGAGACAGAAGGACAGAGGGAGGAGACAGAGGGACAGAGGGAGGAGACAGAGGGATGAGACAGAGGGAGGAGACAGAGGGACAGAGGGAGGAGACAGAGGGACAGAGGGAGGAGACAGAGGGAGGAGACAGAGGGACAGAGGGAGGAGACAGAAGGACAGAGGGAGGAGACAGAGGGACAGAGGGAGGAGACAGAGGGAGGAGACAGAGGGACAGAGGGATGAGACAGAGGGAGGAGACACAGGGATGAGAGAGAGGGAGGAGACAGAGGGAGGAGACAGAGGGACAGAGGGATGAGACAGAGGGAGGAGACAGAGGGTTGAGACAGGGGGAGGAGACAGAGGGATGAGACAGGGGGAGGAGACAGAGGGAGGAGACAGAGGGATGAGACAGAGGGAGGAGACAGAGGGACAGAGGGAGGAGACAGAGGGACAGAGGGAGGAGACAGAGGGAGGAGACAGAGGGACAGAGGGAGGAGACAGAAGGACAGAGGGAGGAGACAGAGGGACAGAGGGAGGAGACAGAGGGAGGAGACAGAGGGACAGAGGGATGAGACAGAGGAAGGAGACACAGGGATGAGAGAGAGGGAGGAGACAGAGGGAGGAGACAGAGGGACAGAGGGATGAGACAGGGGGAGGAGACAGAGGGTTGAGACAGGGGGAGGAGACAGAGGGATGAGACAGGGGAGGAGACAGAGGGAGGAGACAGAGGGAGGAGACAGAGGGAGGAGACAGAGGGACAGAGGGATGAGACAGAGGGAGGAGACAGAGGGATGAGACAGGGGGAGGAGACAGAGGGATGAGACAGGGGGAGGAGACAGAGGGATGAGACAGGGGGAGGAGACAGAGGGATGAGACAGGGGAAGGAGACAGAGGGATGAGACAGGGGGAGGAGACAGAGGGAGGAGACAGAGGGAGGAGACAGAGGGACAGAGGGATGAGACAGAGGGAGGAGACAGAGGGATGAGACAAGGGGAGGAGACAGAGGGATGAGACAGGGGGAGGAGACAGAGGGATGAGACAGGGGGAGGAGACAGAGGGACAGAGGGATGAGACAGAGGGAGGAGACAGAGGGAGGAGACAGAGGGACAGAGGGATGAGACAGAGGGAGGAGAGAGAGGGAGGAGACAGAGGGAGGAGACAGAGGGAGGAGACAGAGGGAAGAGACAGAGGGACAGAGGGATGAGACAGAGGGATGAGACAGAGGGAGGAGACAGATAAAAAATCCCTCAGCAAATCAAATGAGTGGAAACGATAAACATTTTTTGGAACGGAATACCACACCACCGTGAAATAGGATTTTCTGCCCCGAATCAAAGTTGAAACATCGAAGCTCAAATCTGACCTTTTTGTTTTCCCTCTTTGAACTTTTAAATGAGAGCACGGAAACTATTTGGGTTACTGGACGACGCTTGTCTTTTTTTGTGCTAATGCTCCATGTCCGCTGTTGCTACGGATCCGTTCGTGAAAATGCTTCAATGTCAGGCTGGTCTGATGGTAATGTGGTGGTCATGGGGCCTGCAGGCAATCTGTACTGAAGTCAGTTCATCTGTAGTCCAGAGCTTACAAACCGCCCAAACCTCACAGTCAAGACAAATACAAACAGAATAGAGAAGAATGGACAGACAGTGGAAAAGGATGGGGTAAGAGAAAGAAAACACTCCCCTCCTTCCCCTCTTTCACCTCCTTCCCCTCCTTCACCTCCTTCCCATCCTTCACCTCCTTCCCCTCTTTCCCCTCCCTCCCCTCCTTCCCCTCCTTCCCCACCTTCCCCTCCTTCACCTCCTTCCCCTCCTTCACCTCCTTCCCCTCCTTCCCCTCCTTCACCTCCTTCCCCTCCTTCCCCACCTTCCCCTCCTTCACCTCCTTCCCCTCCTTCACCTCTTTCCCCTCCTTCCCCTCCTTCCCCTCTTTCCCCTCCTTCCCCTCCTTCCCCTCCTTCCCCTCCTTCCCTTGTTCCAAGCTAATCAGTCCTTTTCCCGTGAATAGTGGAGCACAGATCTTGCCTCTGGATTCAGCTGGATCTAGTCTAAGGCAGTACATAAATTAAGCCTGGTGCTTTTTCACTTCTCTCCTTTCCACATACCCTCAAATCCGTCACCCTAAACCCCTCCAGGCTTTTCTTTCTTCATATCTTACCCCCACCCCCCCACACACACTTGTACATGGTTATAGTGTTTCTATCGTTATCTACTTGCAAACAAATGTTTCCCAAGTCAAGAAATCCACAAAGAATGTGAGATTAAATAGAATTTAGAGAGACTGGAAAAAATTAGAGGGATAAAGTATGTCCAAATATGTCCGAATATGTACAAATATGTTGGATATATGTCCAATGATGTCGGATGTCCAAATATGTCCAAATATGGGCAAATATGTCCAAATTTGTCGGATATATGTCCAAATATGTCCAAATATGTCCAAATATGTCCAAATATGGGCAAATATGTCAGAATATGTCCAAATATGTCCAAATATGTCCAAATATGGGCAAATATGTCAGAATATGTCAAAATATGTCCAAATATGTCAGAATATGTCCAAATATGGGTAAAATATACGCGCTGGTATAGTGTTACGCTGGTGGTAGTATAGTGTTACACTGATGGTAGATCTGAGGAGGAAAGAGCCAGAGAATGTGAATAAATAAATAAATAAATGCTGTGTATATTAGTGTAGAAATCTTCCGGTATTGGTCTCTACACACCCTGCGGTTCTGCTAAAGTTTCTACAACACCGCCGTTCTTCATCCGGCCTCGTGGACCATGGTTCCATGATTATGGCCAATTTCGCCTCAATAGTAGCCCATCGACGACCACTGTGACACGTTCACCAAGAGACGGGAAATCGGAGCTGGGATAGAAACACAAAGACCCGTGCAGTCCCATAAAGAAAGCACTTAAACTTAACCTCTGTTCCGACACACAGCTGTGGGAAAACAAACCCACATGAGCACTCGCATCTCAGCTGGTCGTCAGATTGAAGAGTCTGCTAAAAGCCAAACAAACACGGCTGCTGATGTTGTTGTTTATGGTTGTTTTGTTGTTATTATCATGATGATGTTCTCCAGCCTCTGGAAGGTTCTTTGTTATTATATAAAATATATAATGTATTAACTAACATATGACTCACGGTATTAGGCAATCTGTCTCCAGTATTTTATCGAACCCAGCTGAAGAAATACTATATTCGTGTTTGATATGGCTTGTTGTTACCACACATGTCATTCGGGCGTAAAAGAAACTGTGTAAGGTTTTTAGTGGTCAGGCTACAGTCCAAAGTCACAGTCCGAGGGTTGACTGGGTGGACCAGGTGTGTGTTGGACCAGGTGTGTGTCTCTATGGGGTTGTTGACTGGGTGGACCAGGTGTGTGTTGGACCAGGTGTGTGTCTCTATGGGGTTGTTGACTGGGTGGACCAGGTGTTTGTTGGACCAGGTGTGTGTCTTTATGGGGTTGTTGACTGGGTGGACCAGGTGTTTGTTGGACCAGGTGTGTGTCTCTATGGGGTTGTTGACTGAGTGGACCAGGTGTGTGTCTCTTATGGGGTTGTTGACTGAGCGGACCAAGTGTGTGTCTCTATGGGGTTGTTGACTGAGTGGACCAGGTGTGTGTCTCTATGGGGTTGTTGACTGAGTGGACCAGGTGTGTGTCTCTATGGGGTTGTTGACTGAGCGGACTAGGTGTTTGTTGAACCAGGTGTGTGTCTCTATGGGGTTGTTGACTGAGTGGACCAGATGGTCTCCTGCCTACCCAGCAACACATCAGCCACTCTCATTAGCTCTCTATGAAGCGGCTGGTGTGAGACAGATGTTGCCTGCAGCTCTCCAAGGTCCTGTTCGATCCCCAAACTTAACTAAAGCCTATTATTCCTCACATAAATCATCCCCAAACATAACGAGTGAAGTTCCATGCATCAGGTCGGACCGTAGCGGCATTTTAATGTGAGAAGGTGCCACAACATTAAACTACAGTCTGCCCCCCCCTTCAGACAGACTCTGGACAAATTCAATTGTACCCAGTGGAAAGTCTGCTACAACGCTACTCCATAAGGATTGATGTAGCCTGAGTATGTGAAAGAGGAAGAGCTCAATTAACTGTGTGTGTGTGTGTGTGTACGTGTGTGTACGTGTGTGTGTATGTGTGTGTCTGTGTGTAAGTGTGTTTGTGTGTGTGTGTGTGTGTGTATGTGTGTGTCTGTGTGTAAGTGTGTTTGTATGTCTATTTGTTGTTGTGTGTGATTGTGTGTGTGTGTTTAACCGAGTAATCACCTCCCCAGGCAGGGACTGAGTTAGTTGATTAGAGGCTGGGTGGCAAGTGTGTGTTAAGTTGATTTATGTCTGAGCTTCTCCCAGCGCGTGTACGTATGTACTTCTCTAAATGAGTGCATCAGTGTGTGTGTGTTTGTCTGTATGTGTGTAAATGTGGGTACCTGTGTGTGTGTATCTGCGTGTGTTTATGTGTGGGTATGTGTATGTGTGTGTGTGTGTGTGTGTGTGTGAGTGTGTGTGCTTGTGTGTGTGCTAGTTCTTGTGTCTATTTGTTGGTGTGTGTGTTTAACCGAGTTATCACCTCCCCAGGCAGGGACTGAGTTAGTTGCAGATTAGCGGCTGGGTGGCAAGTGTGTGTTGTGTTGATTTATGTCTGTGCTTCTCCCAGCGTGTGTATACACTTCTCTAATTGTGTATGTGTGTGTGTGTGTGACCTAGCTGTCCCATTGAGGTGTTCCTCCAGTGCATCGACATGGCAGACCGCCTGTCTCACGGTGATGATGTCACAGGATGTAGAATGGCATCCCTGCTTTCACGCTGCACCAATGTGTGGTGTTAAAATGTCAACCCAAATGTACGTTTTATGATCGTAAATGACGGTAAAGTGTTTCGGAGTAGAAACACCCATAGTGCTTCTGCGGTTTGAATACTGGTGTTTGAAGTCATTTTCGGGTGGTTTCAGTGCAAGTAAATGAGAGTTTCACTGCGTAAGAACTGGATGTCAATGAGCTTTACACAACAGGAGAACAACATGTCTAAGTCACATACACACTGTTTCTTAAATGCCATGATGTGCCATCATTGAGAAGGCAAAACTTTGTACAATTTCATGCTTTGTTGAGATCTAACCGGAATGGCCCTTTTGTGTGTGTGTGTGTGTATACACCACAATTTGACGCCATCCACTCAGTGTGTTTACGACGCCATCTACATGGGCTTGTCTCTCAGCGTCATTTCTGACCATTTCTACAGATGTTCTGAGCCTTCTGTTGAATGGTCAAAAACCTGCGTATCCTGAAATAAAATATAAAAGTTCATTCAGTTACTGTTTGGCGTTGGGCACAATACGCGTGCACCCCTACGATATTGACAGAGCGAGAGCTCCACAGAAGACACGTGCGTTTCCCCATTTGTCAGTTTGATTTGCGTCCTCCTGCGTAGCGGCATGTGTCAGTGAAAGGGGCCAGCCGTGGCCGGGACCCGGGGCTCATTGTTCGGTCCAGATGTTTGGTTCAGCCACCCAGAGGGAACCAGGCTAAAGAGGGAACGACACAGGACCATAAACCAGGCTGTAAATGTGTTACATGTCCGGGGTCCAATTTGCACGTGAATGGGCCAGGCAGTTAGGCCACGGTGGAGGGTGTGTGGAGGCCCCTCTCAGCTGGTTTTGGGGCCTGCCACACACACACTGTCGGTCTGCCCCTTCCTCCCCCGTCTCTCCCTCCCCTCCACACTGTTGGCAGGGACGTGCGAGTGAACCCACTGGGCTTTTATATGCTAATGAAGCCATTCTCCAAATGCTCCCGAAACAAGAGAGAGTGTCCGACTGGCTTTCGGGCTCCGGCCTCCCGTTCGCCAATCCGTCACGTGCGCGACTCGGTCCGGGCCCTTGTTTGGCGCCCGGCGACGCCTGTTCGCCGGAGCGTGGCACTCGGCGACACACGGCCAAGCGCTCGTCCGGTCGACGGTGACTCGGTTTACACTGCGGTTATGACAGATATCTGCTGGTTCACACGAGTGCGACCCCAATGTGTTTATTTAAAGTAAAATGTTCAATGGAGAGCGGTGTTTTGTGGGGTGACCAAGTCGTTACGCTTTGTGGGTGTGCGTAGATGATGATGGACATACACACACACACACACACACCTACACACACACACACCTACACAAACACAGACACACACCTACACACTGTTTATCATAGTCTAGGTTTAGAGTTCTGAACGGTACATTAACTCTGGGTTCTCACTCAACACTGGCGTATCAGCATCAGATCTGTTTCAAATGTTTCAAGGTTGACACACACACACACACACACAGTCAGACAGATATAGACAACCTGGCGTATCATTTTTCAACTTAATCCGCGGCTACATGAAGTTCGCCTCACACGTCAGCCTCACGTTATAACACATCTACTTACTGTATGTCCGGGTACAAGAGGCCAAACGTTGAACGAGTGAAAGTCAACGGTTGTCCCGGGCTGGCGTCAGCTGACGTGTCGTCTGAGAAGTAAGCATGGCACAGGAGAAAAGTCATCTTTATAAGGGAAGTCAACCGGTCAACGCGAATACCGCAACGCTGACAGTATGCATTTATATGATCGTCGACGCAACTTGAGTACGGGCTAAACAAATAGCCCACCGTCCTGTCCGCACACACCAAAGAGCACACACTCGCTAAAGAGTCACATTGTTTCATTGTTTAATTTATTTCCTTTCGGCCAACCGAATTCAACAATGATCATCTTTGTTTTCCGGTTCCTGCAGGAGAACCCTGTGTGATTCTAATGAGGGGTTTAGGAATTGGATGGAAGAGAGTCTGTGACCTAGTTCTCTAAATGACAGTGGAACCGACTGATTTCGCTTAACCGTTAGCATGTGTCCGAGGCGGGCGGCCTAAGAGCTGACAAAATGGCTGCTTGTGGGAGCCTGGAGACAGGTCAGGGCCTTTAGATCCTCAATAAGGTCTGGAGCACGATAATCTGCCTTTATTTAATGTGTGCAGCGCATGCAAAGAAAATGCCTCTGAGACACGAACTGGCACACACACACACACACGGACGCACAGGACACACACACATACAGACACACACATACAAACACACACACAAACAGACACACACACACACACAGACACACACATACAGACACATACATACAGACACACACATACAGACACACAAACAGACACACACACACACACACACACAGAGATACACACATACAGACACATACATACAGACACACACATACAGACACACACACACACATACAGACACACACATACAGACACACACACACATACACACACACACATACATACACACACACAGACACACACACCCGGGCACGCATGCAAGCACAGTCACGTGTGTGGCGATTGAATCCACTCACACAACAATATACACATTGCAAGGTCATTCTGTTTTTGTAGCTGTGGCCCCGTCAGAGAGTCTACATCAATTAGCTGTTTATTCAGACTTTTCCAATGAAATAATGAGCTCGTTGTAGTGGCTTATTATAATGACACATTTTTTTCAGTCTGTTCTGAACAAGCTTCTTTACCAGTGCTTTCTTTCAAAGAGGAGCCTTTTTGGCAGCAATTAAAAGCTCCGACCATGAGAAATGCTTTTTTTTTAGAAGCCATTATTTTAAACTTTTTAATATGTCACCCATACCTCAGGGAGAGGGCATGTAAAGATGACTTAACCCTCACCGCTTCCAATGGCCCCGTCTGACTGGTCATGTGTCTGACCTAGACTCATATGCATTTAATAGTCACAAAAAATGTAAAGTACACCTGGCACAGCCAGAGCCTGGTTCCTCTCCAGGTGTCTTCCTACATTTGACCCATCAGGGAGTTTTTTCAAGCCGCTGTGTATCAACTTGTTGATGCGTGCTCTGTTGGGTTTCCGTCTGGGTGTTTGTAGAAGCACTTTGTGACAAATCTTGTTGTAAAAAGGGCTTCATAAATAAAATGTGATTGATTGAATCATGTAGGTGCTCTACCCTAAGTGAAGTGCACGTAGCTGGGAGCTCTGGTCAAAAGAAGCACGCAAAACCACATCCAGAGGAGCTTTGAGGAAGAAAGCAGAGCAGTCGTTTCCCTGGTGTGTCCCCGTAGCGACCGTATCCATCAGCCTCTAGTCTCTGGGCTGTTACATAGCAACCATAGCAACCCCCTGACTTCACCTCAGTCCGTCAACCCTCCAGTCGTACAGCACACAGAGCGGGCCGTTACGTCCTGTGTGTGCCGGCTGATCCAGATCGTTTATCAGTCCTGGCAAAGAGGAGAGCAGCTAACTTAAGTCCATCCAGAGTGATTTGTTGCAATATTGTTCTAGCAATAAATCATTTGGGCCCTGCTTGGAAAACACTAAATGTGTGTGTCCATGCACACACGCAGCCACACACACAGCCGCACACGCACGCACACACACAGACGCATATACACACACACACACAAACAGCCACACACGCAGACACAGCCGCTCGCGCGCACACAAAGAAGCTCCATATTTTGTTTAACTCAGCACATTTGGAAAGGGAGGTGTTATCGGACACCGTAGCGTAATTTAAAGACAACAGTGTCGGTCCCTCTAACCCCACCAGGATCAGCAAGTAAAACAAATGCTTTAGCCTCGGCCCGCAACTATACAAACAGCCATTAGCATTTCCGCCGTGCTAATCACTCGCGTTGAGAAAACACGGGGAAAGAGCCGGTGGCTCGCTTCCCACACGTAGTTACAGAGTGGGCTTAGGTTAAGGCCTGCCAGTCAGTCACTCAGTGAGGCACACAAACACACACAGACACACTGACTGGCCCGGGGCCGTTCCCAGGGGCTGGTGTCTTCGTGTTGCCGGGCAGGTCATGACTAAAGACTAAAGGCAGGAAGTGAACTGACGGACGACGGAAGAGCTGGAAGACGGGATAAAAAATTAAACGCTGAAAACGTCTGAGAAACTGCACTTGTGATTTCATTGTAGGTGCTACATATCGAACCGAAGGCTGGCAGACCCTGGTGCACTCTGATTGGTCGGTCTGATCGGGGGAGGGGCGTTGCAGTTACTTGGACAATACTTTTGTGAGCGGCCTTCTGTCTGCTCCCCTAAAACGTTAAAAGGGAAGAAAGTGACGACCGCTTCGTAAACTATGTCGTACGTAGCGATGAATTGTCTGAATAAAAGCTTCGTTCCGTAGCGTTTTGTTGCTTGTCGGACGTGTTCCAAACCTCAACGGCGGGTGGTATCATTGGATCACACTTATCCCTTCCCTTATCTCTCTTCCAACGTGCAAATCTCTGTTGTTCCAATTTAGAATAAACAACCTACGACATCTGTTGATTAACAATCAGGAAGAGCATTTTAAAATCTGAAGGAAGAGTGTCAAATCACACATCGACACCAAATCTCCATTTCCAGAGACTGTCTGTGGTATCCCTTTGGTATCCCTTTGGTATCCTCCTGTATCCCCCTGGTATTCTCCTGGTCTCACGGAGCCTTTGATCTGTTAACTAATAATTGTGTCAACTTTCCTTAAATGGCTCGGAGGCTGCCAGACCATCTGTGATTGATTAGAACACGGGTAACAGCTAACGTGTGTGACTTTTCTTGTGTGTTTGACGGGTGTGTGTGTGTGTGCACGGTAGTACATTTCAATTACATTTATTAACATATAACAGATATCTTGGTAATACCATTTCCAAGGCTTTGTTTTCGGCCTTACAGCACAGTCCATTCTAAAAGGAATATAATCCACAAGTATTTTCACGAACAAGTTGTTAGAAAGCATCCGAACAAGATTTGTATTTACTCTAAGGGAGTGTGTGTGTGTGTGTGTGTGTGTGTGTGTGTGTGTGTGTGTGTGTGTGTGTGTGTGTGTGTGTGTGTGTGTGTGTTGTGTGTGTGTGTGTGTGTGTGTGCTTGTGTGTGTGTGTGTGTGCTTGTGTGTGTGTGTGTGTGTGTGTGTGTGCTTGTGTGTGTGTGTGTGTGTGTGTGTGTGTGTGTGTGTGTGTGTGTGTGTGTGTGTGTGTGTGTGTGTGTGTGTGTGTGTGTGTGTGTGTGTGTGTGTGTGTGTGTGTGTGTGTGTGTGGATTGTGAGCCATCTGTTTTTCTCGCCGGTCACACACAGATGAAGCCGTCATGGCAGCTCCAACCAACTCCCACGTCCAATCATCAACACCTCCATGTCTCCGCGTTTTAAACACGTGTACACTTTTAGCTTTCATTTGTCAGCTTCCAAAACTGTGTCTATAGTGGACCTGTGGGTTTGTGTCAGAATGCGTTTCACTCCTGTCTGTTCTGTGTCTGTTGCATCAATGTGCGTATTTGTGTGTGCGCTTGTTTGTGTGTGTGCGCTTGTTTGTGTGTGTGTGTTCTAGGTCTAATAGTTTGTGCGTGTGGGTTGTGCATGCATTTCTGTTTGTTTGTTGTTTTCTGTGTGTATTTGATTAAGCATGTGTGTGTGTTTGTGTGTGTGTGTGTGTGTGTGTGTGTGTGAGTGTGTGTGTGTGTGTGTGTGAGTCAGACAGGTAGAGGCATCACAGATGGTGACACCTCTCAGCGGGGGGGGGCGTCATTTCAAAGACAGAAGCTGCGCTAGGATGGAAGGGATGACAGAGTCGTGTCGCTACGGGAGACAGCCAACCTCGCCCTGACAGAATTCCACTCGGCTCACGCTGACGTGCGTTCGGGGTTTAATTGTTTGTATCCACGTTAGCTGGCGCCACGGCGACAGCGAGTCAAGCCCGGGTCAACCGCACATATTAACCGTAGAGACGAAACCACACGTACGATTGTGACAACGTTGTTTACATGTAGACAGCACACAGCATACGAGTACATCTATTTAAATACACCGTTCCCGAGGAGGCTAAGATACGGGTGAGAGGAAAGGTGTCAAGGAGGTGGTGGAGGAGTTGGGAGAGGGGGAGACGTGGGCGAGGAGGGGTGAGGAGAAGAGGAGACACTAACATTAAACTGTGAATGTTTGCTCAACAGGCTAGGTGGCTAAACGGTTGTCTGTTAAACATGCTGCCGGGGACCTTTTGAATTGACAAAATACACTAGAAAGTAATAGGAGTCCTTCGCTTTCTTCACAATTTGTTTCATTACAGCCCAATTCAAAAAACATAGAACCGAAAAGTATTAAAAGTCCTTCACTTTCTTCCCAATTTGTTACGTTACAGCCCAAATAATTAATTAACACACGCAATTGATTTGTTTCTCCACATCATAATGGTTTTCAAATGGAAAAATGAAAAAAATGAAATTTTTATTATTTTTAGTTTCATACAATAACATAAAGAATTGAGTTCAGCTACATCCTGTACTCATCAATCATCCTTGAGGTGTTTCTTCAACGTGATTGGTGCCCAACGATGATAAATTCAATAGTTTGGATATGATTTAGAACGTCACAAACGCATGCATAAGGTCCATTAGTTGACAATGCAGAGAAAAAACCAAGTCATGAGATTAAAATAATTGTCCATAGAGCACTGAAAGCGGATTGTGTTGAGGCCCCGATCTAGGAAAAAATATCACAATATATCTGCAGCATCTAAGGCCCCAAATAACACAATGGCATCAATAAATCTAAAATGGATGACGTTTGGAACCACCAGCCCTTCTTGGAGTTGGATGAGACCAGGAGAGGGGCGTTGTCCGGGACCGAAGACCCAAGCTGGTCTCAGGAGAATACGTGACATATTATGCGTGCTGAACTGTGAAATCCAATTCTGTAAAATATGTCACGTTACGTTAGGAGACATTTCAATGACATATGTAACTTGAGGAAATGTGATATATCGTATGAATTCAGTTGCTGTCAAAGATTTACATGAAATCGTTTGCATATGGCCCCAGAGACCAGTTTGAATAACCTGTTGGTCACTGACTGAGCTCCAGAGTTTCTGTGTGGATTCTCCGTTTGGGCTGGAGTTGTAATACAAGGTTTATTTGTACATGACAGTATGTCAGTTAGTCATAAAATTTTCTCGTTAGAATGTGCTTTCGATGACATGTGGCACAAATGACCGAATGCGCAAAAATCATTTCCAAGAATAAAGGACCTTTTAAAAAAAAATATTTCCCTTGGTTGAATTGGCACGCGTGTATCCTCGAAAAGTTGTGTTGCTAGTAAGCATGTGTTCGGTCGTGAGAGGGCAGGAACACCTGATGTGGTGTGTGTGTGTGTGTGTGTGTGTGTGTGTACGCGTGCTTCACAGGGCGTCCTGAGCTCCTGGTGTTGCCCTGTAGTCTGGGACTCAGTGGGAACCTGAGTGTGTGGCGGTCTCCAAGGTCAACACTCCTCATGACTTCATCGTGTTTTCAGCCCTTGTCCTACAATATGACTTCCCTTCCTGCCAACAAAGGCCCCGGCTATTTTGGTGAACAATGATCTAACTCTGAGACAGAGAGTGACGTGGAGGCCTGCACTGGATTGGACGAGACGTAAAAGCCCAAGTGCCTTCACACCAATACCTGTCGGCTGTCTGCCACTGTCCCCACACGAAAACATATCACGCAATGATACCGTGCACGTGTGTAAACAACACCCCGAATAGACCTGTCCACCGGCCAATTGGACAGAAGATTAACAGACGGCCGTACGTTTGAACGGTATTTGTTCGCATCAACAGTGATGTGCTCTGAAAGGGCTGCAGTCAGAAAATAACAGTTTATTTGGGAACTGCAGTCTAATGTTTTTTTTTTACCAGATCGTTTAGCAATTTTTTATTATTGCTAAAGAATCTTTAGGATCTATATTATTAAATCTTTAGGATCTATATTATTGGTATTATATTGCGTACTGTGAAATGTTTGTTAACAGCGTTAGCGTTAACAGAAGTTAGAGTAACAGTGTTTCCCTAAATCTCCCTGATAAAAAATGTTCACCAACCTTTGTTGTATTTGAGGGTATTATAACAAGGTTAAATGAAAGGCCCACAGCCCTCATCTAAAGGGACTTGAACCCCTAACCACTCGACATACCAATTAAGAAGCAAATCTTGCAGTCCGTCTTGCTTTGATCTGTGTCGTTTTTCATGACCTGTGAACTTTGTACGTATGTTATATCCTGTGTAAAGGAAAATAGAATTTAAGCGTGTGCCTTACCTTGCTTCAGATTTAAAAGAAATAAGAAAGACTTGAACATATTAACTTGGAATGTATTTGTGAATTTTACTAACGTTGAACATGACTTAGAGCATTTACACAGTGTTTAGAGCACTTAGAAGAGCATTTACACAGTGTTTAGAGCACTTAGAAGAGCATTTACACAGTGTTTAGAGCACTTAGAACATTTACCCAATGTTGTTTAGAGTACTTAGAACATTTACCCAGTGTTTAGGGCACATAGAAGAGCATTTACCCAGCGTTTAGAGCATTTAATTGACCTTGCCAAATCTGTTTATTTTGGTGACTGGTTTTATTATTGACAAGAACGGCATAGTTGATGCTTTGAACAACGACATGACAGTTAAGGAAGTATAAAGTAAAACCCCAACACTTTGATGCTCAGGTCTTCATAAACGCATCAGTTCTCAGGTCCTGATGAGATAGATCCATGCTTAAGACAGCCTGTTTTTCTCATGTCCTGAGGAGATACTCAATAAATAAAACATAAAAAACTGCTTTTAAGTTTAACTTCAGTAACAAAGTACTCCAGTGACGACTTGTCAAACACCAAAGGCACTGTTGATGAACTTAGTAATGTGAAACTAAAAGATGGATATCTTGCCTCAATCATTAGCATAATGACACCCAGAATGCATTTGCTTTTTTATAATTAGTGCCCGGGGCAACTTAAACCATTGCAATCAAGAAAAGGCAATAACATTCAAGTCAGCCATTCAAAAGTTTGTAAGCTTTAGTAAGTGTGTCCAAACTCTCCACTGATAGTGTTTCTCCATCGCAGTCTTTAAGGTTACTGAGGATGTTGTTGACGTTAATGGGTCTGTCTGCAAATTAATTTCTTATATAGAATAACTGCTAGTCTGAATCCCAGAACCAGCAAGTTAAAACATCAGATGTCCAGCCCCTGAGCAAGGCTTAGGATAACTCTAACGGCTCCCAGGTTGTTGTTGCTAACGAGAATGTGTTCTCAGTCAACTTAGACAAAGGTTAAGAGAAATTAAATAGTGTAAATAATTGTCCAGTTCTCTGCTGGTCTGAAATCAGGTTTAGTTCATTACAAGTGAAATGCATATGTGTGTGTTTGTGTACGTTTGAGTTTGTATGTGTGTGTGTGTGCTATAATTTGCGAGTGCCTTGGGCCATAGCTGCAGTGTATTTGCCCCACCTGGGCTTTAAACCGATGACCCTGGTGTCAGGGGTTGGAGCCCACAGGGCCCTATTGCCAGCCCCTGAAATCCGCCCGGGCCAGACCAGACTCCCTCTAGCCTTCCTCCTTTGATTGAGACAGGAACCCAGCCTTTCATCGCGGCCTGGTTCCCATTCGTGTGATTTCCTGCGACGGCACAAACACAGTGTGTGGCACACACACACCAACACACACTCACACACACACACACACACACACACAGTGTGTGGCACAGCCCCGGAGTCTGAGAGAAGGCAGGGCCACACCAAACACGGTGGCATGCTTACACATGAAATGGTCCTTCCATATCAGCAAGTAAATACACACACACATACACAAACTACACAAAAGTTCACCTTCACAAACATCTACACACACCCACACACACACACACACGTACAGCCGCTGGCCAGGGGACGGTTCGCTATGATCTCACAACCTGGCAATCTAGATGTAAATCAAAGCCTTTGAAAACAGAAACCAACACAACAAGACTAGATTCATCCGTGTTTCCTTGAATAAAGGTTGATGTGTGCAGTCTCTGGTGATACGCAACAACCGTCTTAGTTTCCACATGCACCGATCTTCCCCGTTTTTATCTCCAGAGTTATCATGTCAACATCCTTCTGGTCAGAGGTGAAGACGTGACGGGCTTAACCTCCCACAATGCCGCTCTCTTTGCGGGGCGCACAGGAAACACAGGACTGGGCGTGACCTCTCAGCGCAGAGATGGACAGTAGCAATTGTATTATTTTTCCCAGAGGTTTCTATATTTGTGTCTATTGTTT
This sequence comes from Dallia pectoralis, assembly GCA_029465975.1. Lineage (NCBI taxonomy): Eukaryota > Metazoa > Chordata > Actinopteri > Esociformes > Umbridae > Dallia > Dallia pectoralis. The sequence continues at coordinate 4,926,194 of CM055738.1, read as the reverse complement.
TGAGCTGGGAGCTACCCTGACTGTCTTGTGTGGCCCTGTCAATTGTGTGTGTGTGTCTTTGTGTGTGTGTGCATGTCTGTAAATGTCCGTTTGTGCGCGTCTGTGTCTGTATGCCTGTGTTTGTCTTCCTCTCTCTCTTTCTGGACCCTGTCCAGCAATGAAAATAACCTATTGACCAGAAAATGACCGCAGAGATAACCGCAGCGTCTTCTCTTGCAGTTTTTTCTCTATTGGTGTGTCAGATTCCCACACAGTCGTAAACATGAAGAGAAAGGCCAAACAATGGCTGGGAAAGTGTGTGTGTCTGTCTACGTTTCTCCCTGTGAGTTTACTCATTTGTGTGTGTGTGTGTGTGTGTGTGTGTGTGTGTGTGTGTGTGTGTGTGTGTGTTTGCGAGCTGGATTTTGTTGCCATGTCCCCGACTGTCTACATGACAGCGTGTAAGTACAGCTATTTGCAGATGTTGTCCTGCAGATCTAATCATTTCAGAACTCACAGTGTTTGTGATCTAATTACTTCAGAACGCACAGTGTTTGTGATCTAATCACTTCAGAACGCACAGTGTTTTATGATCTAATCACTTCAGAACTCACAGTGTTTGTGATCTAATCACTTCAGAACTCACAGTGTTTGTGATCTAATCACTTCAGAACTCACAGTGTTTGTGATCTAATCACTTCAGAACGCACAGTGTTTATGATCTAATCACTTCAGAACTCACAGTGTTTATGATCTAATCACTTCAGAACTCACAGTGTTTGTGATCTAACCACTTCAGAACTCACAGTTTCTGTGATCTTATCACTTCAGAACTCACGTCTGTCTTTAAATCGGATAGGACGGAGACCCAAACTCCCAGGATTTAAATTGAACAGGACGGACACCCAAACTCCAAGTGAGGACCAGTACACATAATTCTGTTTCCCTCTGTTCTACACGTTCTATGGATGAGCTACCATCAATTGAAATGCTTTTCTCATACTAAACCATTGTTTGTGTCGTGGGTTTCCGTAAAGTCTCAGTTTGGTTGACAGTTTGGTTTTCACTAGTTTTTGTTTATCGTGCCTCTTTCTGTTGATTTTGAAGTATAAACACATGTTTCCGCCAATAAAGCACTTAAATTGAAACAAATGTGACTTAGGGGCAAGTGAGAGAAGGGATATAGAGGAGGGGGAAGAGGAGGAAGATGAAAAAGGGGGGGAGAGCAGGGAGAAAGCGGGAGAGAGGGAAGTGATTGCATATGAGGAGGTAAGTTGGGACAGAGAGAGAGAGGGAGAGAGAGAGAGGGACAGGCAGAGAGAGAGGGACAGAGAGAAAGAGAGGGAGAGAGAGAGACAGGGAGAGAGAGAGGGAGAGAGAGAGAGAGGGAGAGAGAGAGAGAGAGAGAGAGAGGGAGAGAGAGAGAGAGAGGGAGAGAGAGGGAGAGAGAAAGAGAGGGAGAAAGAGAGAGAGGGACAGAGAGGCGGAGACAAAGAGTGAGAGAGACAGAAAGAGAGGGACAGAGTGAGAGAGAGAGAGAGAGAGAGAGAGAGAGAGAGAGAGAGAGAGAGAGAAAGTCTGATGGGGAGATGGAGGACATTGACAGAGGTTGGGTGTCGAGTTGATAAAGTCTCATTTGAGACAATCACGGCCAACATCAGAGCTTCGCCCCCATTACATAATCCAACCCCTGACAGACCATATCACCTCTGACTCCACCGTCAAACACTCCTCATCTGACCTGTTGCTCCTCTGTTTCCCAGATGTCCCGGTCCCGTGGCCCGCTTCCTGTGCTGCGGCTGTGGCTTAGCGCCCGCTAACTACGCATGATACAAACGCCGCCGTGAACGCGGTAGCTTGCTTTCATACCCGTGATTTATTGGCTGTGGTGTAACGTGATGTAACATGAAGGTCAAACACCCGTGTGCAACAATAGAACTCGGTAACACTGATTTGTTACATTAACAGATGTACATGGTACGTTTATTTTCTGTAAACAAACCATGTGACTCTGTGAACAGATACTGTTTTGACAGTGAGATCTTACAGTCCTCTCTGGGATCTTTGTCCTGTCACCTCGTGGTCTCTCTAGACCATATGTCAAAGGGCATTACTGTCCTTGTGCCAACTTCCCCTTCAAGCTACAGTCCTTATCCATTTAGTGAAAGCATCTCCAGCATATAAACCAGTTACAGTAGGCCTATGGACTAGAAATGTCTCTGTGTTTTAGTTCTTGTGAATTGTATTAGGAACGTGTTAAGCTTGTTTGGCTGAGAGAGAGAGACTGCCAGGTTAGATGAAAAAGCGTGAAGAAAAAGTTGCCAATTTTGTAAACAAACTTAGGGCTCCAGATTGAGCGTTTTGTTTATTTTACAGTTCGGGTTAAGCACACGGTCAATAGCGTTATAGTAAAGGTTTATTGTTTCGGAGTGAAAGGTTTATTGTTTTAAGGAAATAGATCGCAGAGATGGTCCGGGTTGAGACATAGAATAGATGTTGTGACCGATTGACCTGGTGACGGCTAGCTCGCTGGACTGAGTGTCAACAGGCCAGAGCACTGACCTTTAACCCCTGGAACGTCCTCAATGTCACATTCAAGCACATCTCCTCCAAATGTTTAGTGATCAAATCACTCACCAATGGTGTTGGGTCCAGTGGTGAACCCTGCAGAACTGTGTGTCTCTGCCCGGTCTGTTTTGGCATCGGCCAGTGTTTGTTTGCGTTAGCAGGCTAGGCCCGCGTGTGTTGAGTTGTCCTGGTCGGAGACAGCGGTGATGTGGTAGAGTAAAAACACGGCCACCCATCGAGTCGGGGGTAAAAGGACAGCTGTGTGGGCTCATTGCAGACCCCATACAGATCCGAGGGCTTTAAACCAATACAGACCTGTTTATGTCTCAGGACCCTCCGGTGTTGTGACAGTGGACCGGTCGGCTCTTTCAGCTCCACAGGGATGGGCCAAACCATCGTGCGAGGCGGGGGGTGGATGGGTCAGCCTGGGAAGTCAGTTTTGTGGGGGTGTAGTTGTTCTGAATCTTCTGCACTGTGTGTTTGTATATGTGTGTGTGGTCACGGGGTGGGGGGTTGGGGTCAAGAAAACAACAACCTGACTGATGAATGTTGTTCAATTCAAATGACAAATGCAAATCGGTGATGTTTCGTTGATAAAAAACAAACGCCTTTTCTCCTGCCCGTTAGTTTACTTGTCTGTCTTCACCTCCTTCTTTCTGACTGTGTTACCTCTTTCTCTCTTTCTCTCTTTCTCTCTTTCTCTCTTTCTCTCTTTCTCTCTTTCTCTCTTTCTCTCTTTCTCTCTTTCTCACTTTCTCTCTTTCTCACTTACTCTCTTTCTGTCTCTCTCCTCTCTCATCTTTCCCTTCTTTCCTCTGTCTCCAGCTTGACCTAATTAGAAAGTCCTGACCAGGGCTGTCGGGTTGGGACCAGGGTCAGTCGGAGTTCACCGAATGTCTGACCGGTGATGTAGGTTAACGGGCTGACCTCTCGCTCTCGGCACAGCCCTAGACACAGAGACATCAAGACGTGTGTGTGTCTGTGTGTGTGTGTGCCATTGTTTACACCTGGCTCCCTGTACACACAGATATAGTAAAAAAAATGTTTTGGGCAGTTCCCCACAAAGGGAAAATGTGATTTCTGTTTATTTAGATGATTAAAGATAAGGTTAGCGTTTGCTTAAGGGCTAGTCAATAGAGTACATATCTGTTTCTGTGTGTGTGTGTGTGTGTGTTTGTGGGTGTGTGCGTGTACGTGTGTGTGTGTGTGTGTGTGTGTGTGTGTGTGTTTGTGGGTACGTGCGTGTACGCGAGTGTGTGTGTGTACGCGAGTGTGTGTGTGTGTGTGTACGTGCGAGTAAAAAGATGACATGATAGATAGTCCCAGTCATCCAATCAGTCTTCTCACTGGACAGGAGATTGATTATTGTTGACCCTCCCACCCCAATCAATAGCCCCCCACAGACCCCCCCCACGGACCCCCCGCGGACCCCCCTGGACCAAACCAACACCTCCACATCCGACTCCATCCTTCATGATCTCACCTCCCACCACCGCCGTCTGCACGACTCCGGTCCGAACCACAGACGACGAGCAGATAAGCCTCCAATAGACCCAAAGAGGGGGGACATTCTGCCAGTCTTTGTTCCTGTGAGTTTGCGTGTGTCGTGTACGGGTAGAGCTCGTAGGTGTGTGTTCGGGAGAGTTGTCTGTTCGGCGCGTGGTATTGTTCATCGGCGTGTGTGCGTGTTTGTGTGTGTGTGTGTGTGTGTGTGTGTGAGAGGGACAGCTGGTAGTGTGACCAGACACCAGTGGAGAGATGTAATGACCACTCCAGCCTCCCGCTAATCTGATACTGATCACTGGGGCAGACCATTCTCTGCCTTGTCTCAGGGTGGTTGGTCTGGTTGGCCCTGTCAGGGGGGGTCCTCCCCATCTCAGTACCCACAACCTCAGTCTCTCACTCATTTCTGTCATCCCTAGCGCCCTGTTTAGGAATTACCCGGGTTGGGGCCCTTCTAAATGTCCCGTTTCCGATTCCACCTGGTTGTGTTGCTGGTCTCTACAGTGCATGCTGTCCCCAGTTGTTGCTAAGCACAACGCAGCTATGTGTCCCTGTTTAAAGTCCACCTGGTGGAGTCAGTGATACGATAACACACCTGCTGTTGTCCACAGTTCCACCTGGTCATGGCCATGCAAGTTGTTCAAATCATTAGCGGCAGAACACAGGAAGGATGGATAGATGGTCCAGGATGTCCACTGTCCACAGTCAGAAGCCCCTATACTGGGCACGCCAGTGTCTTAACTGGACTTTTGGTGTGTCGGATCTGATCCTGGGTTTTGAAGGGTCCATGAGACACATGGAGGACCAAAATAAAAATTGTCAGCTGGGGATATGGCCCACAGTTTAACATTTTCTCACTATACTGCACACCAGAAATTCGTTGTTATTGGATTTCTGTCTTTCCAGGGAGTTTTTCCTCGCCACTGTGCAAGTTAATGCCTGTTTCCGTTCCACCTCATCGTTAATTGCACCCACCTGGTCTAAATAAGTCCCAGATTATAGGGGTTGCAATTAAAAATGAGAACTGGATTTAAGGGCCATAGTTGAATAGCTCTGTCTTAATGGCTGCCCTCTGTGGGTTCAGGCTGGACATCTGTGTAAGCACTTTTAAATTGCTGATGTCATAAGTGCCTAATTAAATATCCAGCAAATAACCAATCATATCTCTGTTTCACTTGTCATGTTCTGAGTATCTCAATCAACATTCTGTACGTACTCTATTCACTGTACCTACTGTATATACTGTATTCCCTCTACATATTATACATACTATATATACTGTAAATACTGTATATACTATACATACTGTATATACTGTATTCCCTCTACATATTATACATACTATATATACTGTAAATACTGTATATACTATACATACTGTATATACTGAATTCACTGTACATATTAAACATACTGTATATACTCTTTTCACTATACATACAGTACACACTGTATATACTGTATATACCGCACACACTGTATATACTGTATATACCGTACACACTGTATACACTGCACATACTCTACATACGTGTAGCCTGATGCATTTACATTTTCCAACCAGAGCAGGCCGGCATTGTGTATACGTCTGAGTTGTGTCAGGGTGCCGTTACAGGAGTTACAGGAACTATTAGCCTCCTCACCTGGTTTGATCAGTGTCAGGGTGCTGTTACAGGAGTTACAGGAACTATTAGCCCCCTCACCTGCTTTGATCAGTGTCAGGATGCCGTTACAGGAGTTACAGGAACTATTAGTCCCCTCACCTGGATTGATCAGTGTCAGGATGCTGTCACAGGAGTTACAGGAACTATTAGCCTCCTCACCTGGTTTGATCAGTGTCAGGATGCTGTTACAGGAGTTACAGGAACTATTAGCCTCCTCACCTGGTTTGATCAGTGTCAGGGTGCCGCTACAGGAGTTACAGGAACTATTAGCCTCCTCACCTGGTTTGATCAGTGTCATGGTGCTGTTACAGGAGTTACAGGAACTATTAGCCTCCTCACCTGGTTTGATCAGTGTCAGGGTGCTGTTACAGGAGTTACAGGAACTATTAGCCCCCTCACCTGGATTTTCTAGTTTTCTGCTCATAACAAAAAAACAGAAAAACAAAACAGTTTCAGTGTTATTATCTCCTCGTCCTATTTGGGGTTTTGCAGGGCTGCAGATATGCCTGGTCTTATCAAGTGGAGGTTGTGGGAATGTGAGACAGTGGATGTTCCCTGAAGGGACAGGTCAGAGTTCAAACAGTCAGGGATGGTGAGGTCAACTTCTGTGCTATATTATTACTTCTGCGTTGAAGACACAGGGGTGCTGCTTGTGTGTGTGTGTGTGTGTGTGTGTGTGTGTGTGTGTGTGTGTGTGTGTGTGTGTGTGTGTGTGTGTGTGTGTGTGTGTGTGTGTGTGTGTGTGTGTGTGTGTGGACGGGGTGTTTAGAGATGAAGGGGTGTGAATTTGGAGAGGAAGTTAAAGTGTGCGTGTGTTTCATGGACACACAGCTGCTCTCTTCTCTGCTCTGCATGAGTCCTCCACCTACAGAGAGGCTGTCTAGTTTCACAGACAAGACACACAGTCTACACACTATACACACACTACACACACTCTACACACTACACACACACTACACACACTCTACACACTACACACTACACACTCTACACACACACTCTACACACTACACACACTCTACACACTACACACACTACACACACACCCTACACACTACACACACTCTACACACTACACACACTCTACACACTACACACACACTCTACACACTACACACACTCTACACACTACACACACACCCTACACACTACACACACTCCACACACTACACACACTCCACACACTACACACACTACACACACTACACACACTCTACACACACGACACACTCTCTACACACTACACACACTCTACACACTCTACACACTCTACACACTACACACACTCTACACACACTACACACACACACTACACACACTCTACACACTACACACACTCTACACACTACTCACACTCTACACACTACACACAATACACACACACACCCTACACACTACACACACCCTACACACTACACACACTCTACACACTACACACACTCTACACACACTACACACACACTACAAACACACACTCTACACACTCTACACACTACACACACTCTACACACAACACACACTACACACACACTCTACACACTACACACACTCTACACACTACACACACTCTACACACAACACACACTACACACACACTCTACACACTACAGACACACTACACACTACACCCACTCTACACACACTACACACATCCTACACACTACACACACACTACACACTACACACATCCTACACACTACACACACACACTACACACTACACACACTACACACACACTACACTCTACACACTCTACACTCTACACACACCTTACACACTACACACACACACTACACACTACACACACTCTACAGACACTTTACACACTACACACACTATACACACTACACACACTCTACACACACACTCTACACACTCTACACACTACACACTACACACTCTACACACACTCTACACACTGTTTACACACTTTCTACACAATCTCAATTCTGTGGTTGGGTAATCTTGACCATAGAGTGTGGGGTGAGAGGTCAGGGGTCAGGGGTGACAGTGCTAAGGGGATGTGTGTCACGCAGGCAATGTCGTAAGAGATTCTTCAGGGTGTCAGAAAAGGGTCAGTTTTGAGGTGTCAGAGGTGTCTAAATGAAGTCCACTCCGTTCCAGAGACACAGTTTCACGCCTCTCATTATCGTCAATAGGCCTGTCAATCATACCAGACAAGCCTTCAAAAAGGGCAACGCCCGGGTCCGGGTTGGATGTGATGATCTACGTGTGTTTGTGCGCTCGCACGTGCAACCAATTATTACATTCCTTACTCGTTAAACGTTGTGCAAAGAAGATCTTCTCGGGGGTTTAAAATGATCTGACATTGAAATCCAAAAAGGCTGTTGGCCTGAATATCCCCTTTTTGGCCTGGGAGCCCCATAGACTACTGGGTTTAGACAAAACCACTTTCCCTGCTACCAATTAACAATGGAAAGAGTCCCATAGCGGTGGCAGTTTATGAGTAAAGGTTTTTGGGGGTTTAAGTTCCAGGTCAGAGGTCAGCAGCTAAGTTTAGCAGCAGCCCTGAGAGACGGGAGCACTTTAGCGTTCCACTAGAGAGGTGAAACCCCACATTTGGTGCAGCTATACAGCCCTCTCCTCCATATTAAATTGGGATTAGGGGCCAATATCAACCTATTGTTTGAATAAAAGGACGTTTCCTCTTTTATGTCTTGTGTTTAGTTGCCCTCCGAGTCTCGTAACAGCCGTTTGCCGATCGGACCAGCCGTAGGAGGCAGCGGCCAGCTTGAAAGAAATCGATGACACATTTTCCCCTCGTCAGCGTTGTTGGATTTAGACTGCTAGTGTATGGTTACAGCTACATGTGCATTTTATACCGGCCTCAGAGAACACTCCTAACCACTTCTCAACCGACGGTAGGAGCAAGTGAACCCACCTTTTGCACTCGACGACTTTTAAAACAGCCGACGACCGAAGCGAAATCAATCAAATTGCCTGTAAAACAAGTCTGCACATTTATGGGCCTTTAAAAAAACATAGTTAAAGTGTGTTTCTTAAGTACGTCGGTTACAGACTCGAGGCCCGCGGTAAAGACAGGAGACGTGGGTGGCTGGAGTCAGAGTTAACCCACGACAGCCACCGTGTCAGCGGTTAGATCTAACCGGGCTATCGCTCCTTCTCTGGGGCCTCGTCCGGGATAATGGGGGTGCGAGGCAAGGCACCACCCAAAAATGTCCGGCAATAAACTCTCTGGCCGTTCTTTGTTCCCCGTCAACTCTGTTCCTAGTTATCACCAGATGGGGTCTTGTCGGCTCCTCACGTGACACCAGTTATATCCGTGGAAGACAAACGAGCCCGATACCCTGGCAGTGCATTCAGGGGTCAGACAATCTACGGTGACGTGTGTCCCGAGGAACCGGACAAGCGGGCTTCACACCAAGACAAGGCGTCCATACATAGGGCCCGGGCCCACCTACCGTCAGTGTCGTCCCCTTCAGCTCCGCCCGGCTCCGGAGGCCGAGGCTACTGTTTCAGCCCGTGTCAGGGAGATGGATGAGGAGGGCCATGGGGAAACAGGCTCTCGTTTGAGGCATGTGACACATCTAGTTGACGTTTGACACACGTGCACAGTCCCCCCCGTCTCATTGTGGCACACACGTGGACCCACACAAAACGTAGTCCAACGGAAAAGCCTTGGATCGCCCGTGCCTCGTCAAAGTTGAATTAAATGTGTCACACGCTCCTACAAAGACTGGTATTCTGCACAAAGAGCGCTGGGGGAGTGGCACCATGCTGTGCTCCGGACAGATAGGTGATGGATATGAGATATCAATCACACACTTCAGTTTATTCAGGTCAATCAGTCAAAGCAGAAGACGAGTGGTGTGTGTGTTTGTGTGGGTGTGTGTGTGTGCGCGTGTGGGTGTGTGTTTGTGGGTGTGTGTGCGTGTGTGTGTGTAAGGCCTCTTTGTGACCACAAGTGGGTTTGTGGTGATGGGGGTTGGGGGGGCAAGCTCTGATCTCTTTTCACTTTCATGTAAGCACTTGGTCACACACTAGTCTCGGTAAACTCAGAGAGCTGCGAGCAATCAAGAGGCTGATCCGAAGACCTTCGCAGCCACAAGAAGTGACTTCACAGGGAGTATCCACACAGTCTAGAGAACCACTAGAGTTCACTGAGAATAACTATAGTGCACTGAGAACCAGAAAAAGCACACTGAGAACCACTAGAGCTCACAGAGAACCACTAGAGCTTACTGAGAACCACTAGAGCTCACTGAAAACCACTAGAGCTTACTGAGAACCACTAGAGCTCACTGAGAACCACTAGAGCTCAGTGAGAACCACTAGAGCTTACTGAGAACCACTAGAGCTCACTGAGAACCACTAGAGCTCACTGAGAACCACTAGAGCTCACTGAGAACCACTAGAGCTTACTGAGAACCACTAGAGCTCACTGAGAACCACTAGAGCTCACTGAGAACCACTAGAGCTTACTGAGAAACACTAGAGCTCACTGAGAACCACTAGAGCTCAGTGAGAACCACTAGAGCACATTGAGGACCACTGGAGCTTACTGAAAACGAACTACATTGTTTTCTGTTTTCTCATCTTAGCCATCTCTGACTGTTTTGTTTTCACAAGATTATCAATTATACTTATTTATAAGCATATCACGTTGAAAATACATTTAAATAACGTCTTTCTGTTTCAGTAAAATTACTTACAAACGACAAATCAAACACACATATAACGGAAAAAACACTATGTTGAATATCATTGTGAATTATTGGAAAACAGAATAAATACATTGAGAAAGAAAACAGAATACAGGTGATGTGTGGAAAACAAGGATTTTGGATGGAAGACACCTGGTAGGTTGGTTGGAGGTTCTCCCGCCTCGGCAGGAGCCTTGGCCAGACCTTGAACCCTTCGTCTTTGGCACCCAACACTTTGAGCGGAACTACCCCGACAGAGATACAGTGAAACGGGCCAACTGGTGGAGCTTTAATGAAAGCTAACACGATCAGGTCCTCAAGCAGGCGTCTCCCTCCTCAACACCCTGCTGTTTCCTCATAATATCCCCTTGGAGGAGGCACAGCTGTGGGCAGATGGGGGAGAACTCCCATGACCCCATTCTTAGAATACAGGACAACACGCGCCTGTTCACGGGTGAAGCTGTTTTCATTCACCACCAGAAAATACAGATATACGGTGCCGTCGAAACGTTTTGGCGAACACAAACCCTAATTAGTAAAAATAACACTCAGAATAAAGGACTGAAACAAAAGCAAGATTTATTTCCATTGTTTATTTTAGCAAAAGTGGTCTAGCTAAAAGTCAAATGTGTGAACCTCTTCAATGGATTGTGACACCTCTAGGAGCAGCATAAACATTTCCAATAGCCACTAACCAGCCTCTGACACCTTTGTAGGAACGCCAGCTGAGGGAGGTTTGACGGGTCTCCGGCATAAAATGTCCACTTCAGGTCCGTCCACGCAATCTCAATTGGTTTAAGGTCAGGACATTGCCTCGGCCAATCCAAAACACAATTCACTTTCTCCTCAGCCCTTATTTTATAGATTTGTTTGAACGCTTTGGGTCATTGTCACATCAGGTCCAGGTGGTCGCTGACATTAATGTGGGCAGTTTGGTTCTTCTTTGACTGCAGGGGCTTCTTTATAGCAACCCTTGCATGAACGCCATTTCGATTCAGTATTAATTTTATTGTTGTAGTACGCACAGAAACCTGAGAGGCAGCAAGAGACAACCTGCCCATCTCCAGATGTTATATTTAAGTTGGCATTTGCCAGATTTATTATTTATCTTGAAGGTCTGATTATTTTGGAAGGGCATCCACTATCATGGTAAATTGCTGTCATGTTAAACTCTCTCCATATTTGAACATGATTTACTTCACAGTGGACTGATGGTGCTTAAATCTTATTGAGACGGTTGAATAAGTCGACCCAGGACTGATGTGCCCTGATAAGGCCTCACTACCCTCTTCCTGGTCTCCTCTGAGATCTCTTCTCCTCTCGGCACGGTGTGTTTTGCGTTCACCTGTTTACACCAAATTGACCATGTCTCAGTTCATCAGAGCTATGCCAAACACATTTCTTGAGATTCCTCGTTCGATTAGTGCATTTGGTACACAATAATTAACCCCACTGATTATGACTTACCAACTTGATTTAGCAAATGCATCCTATTTTTCATTCACTTATTTTTTCACCTGCACACATTTAATTTGTAATTAGCTTTTTCTGCTGCCCATATGGTGAATGTAAAGCAACATATGGATCTGGTAAATAAGCCTGTTATATAAATCTGTACTCGCACCAGGGCTTCACGGTTAAGCAACACTGTATGTTATGTAAGATGTGTGGATCGCAGGTGGTTATTAGTTGTGTGACAACTCACAGTTTAGACCTGTCACCATCCATCATTTATCATCCATCAGCCCTCATACACCATTTGTCATCCAGTATTCATCATCCATCAGCCCTCATACATAATTTATCATCCATCATCCATCATTCATCATCCGTCATTTATCATCCTTCATTTATCATCCATCATCCATCATTTATCATCCTTCATTTATCATTCATCATACATAATTTATCATGCATCATCTGTTGTCCATCATGTATCATCCATCATTCATCATCCAGTATTCATCATCCATCAGCCCTCATACATAATTTATCATCCATCATCCATCATTAATTGTCCATCATACATGATTCATCATTCATCATCTATTATCCATCATGTATCATCCATTGTGTATCATCTATCATTTATCATCCATCATCTATTATCCATCATGTATCATCCATTGTGTATCATCTATCATTTATCATCTAATATCCATCATCCTTCAGCCAAGTCCATACATGAGCCAGCAGCGGTGTGGCTGTTTCATGGACGGTGAGTCTTCAGTAAGTCCTTGGCCTCCTTCCTTTGGTCATTTCTGGAGTTCTCCCACCACTCCGTCACAGTGACCCAAGCCTTCAGGAAATGCCCATTGTTATACTGGAGAACACTGGCAGGTACGAAGAGAAAGGGTGTGTGTGTGTGTGTGTGTGTGTGTGTGTGTGTGTGTGTGTGTGTGTGTGTGTGTGTGTGTGTGCCGGCAAAATGAGGAGAATTATACTCATGATAGATGTGTCTTTCTTCCTGTTAGTAGTTTCTCAGGAGTGTTTATTTTCCCATGCAGTGGCACACACACACACACACACACACACACACACACACACACACACACACACACACACACACACACACACACACACAGTGTACACACATGCAATAAACTAATAAACTGCCACTCTTTCTCGATGCACACCACGGGACAGAGGGGGAGGTAGTACAGCTGACCGAAAATGGTGACTCTCATTCCCCTTGAAGCAAAATATCTTCCACAGACTCACAGAGGAGGCAGTAAAGGCTTTTTCAGGGTATTAATTCCTTCCTCTCCCTGTCTTGAAATAAAGTGGAACTAAAGTCTATGAGGCAAATTGACACACAGCAAAATGCATGTCATTCATTCTCTCCACATTGTCCTGAGTTTGGTTAAACAAACACAGGAAGGCATGTCCCTTCACCCCTGACGGTTACATTTCAAATTCAAATTATTTCAAATTGTCTCAAGCTTGTTCTTTTTTATTTGGACCCCCTGCATGTTAGACTGTTGCTAGGTAAGATCACTGTCTGTCTCAAATGAAGATGGAAACATGAGCTTATCCAGATCAGCTTTCACGTCCACTACTTCAAACCCGATCCCTGGCATCTGACCCCTGACCCCCTAACCCCTATCCTCAGCCTGTCTATAAGATTCACCTGTCTCTCTCTCTCTCTCTCTCTCTGTCAGTACATCCAAGCCTGGGTATGCTAATCCTCCTACTGAGGTGACCACCGTGTGTCACATACATGGTGGTGACAACCTGCACTTCCCATAATCCTTTGTATCGGCTTTCCACTGAAGCTCACTATGAGACATAGAAGCGGGTCTCCATCAGGTAGAGAAGATCCAGTGGTCAGATGACCCAGAGTTGGGTGGGGGGCTCTGGGGGAGGAGGGGGTGGGGGTGCATAAACAAACCAGTGAGGCAAACCTAAGCCATATGGAGTCCGTGGCTTAATGGACATGTTCTGGAAGGCCACGGAATTCCACGGGTTGAATACAGAGGATGTGAGCCAGAGAGCGCTGGTCAGACAGATCGCGTGTCCCTCTGTGTTACCTGAAGGTCGGGGAGGTCTTCGCCATTTCATCCTGCTCATTGGTGCGTGGCCCTCGGCTCCCCGTCGCCAATTAGAAAATGGCCCAATCGCGGGGCACCGCCCCCAGGGACACCTCAGAGACACACTGACAAGGGCCGACTGCTTCAGTGAGCCTCTACGCCAGCGCCTCGCCCCCCACGGCCGCTCCTCACCAGCTCCCCCCCTCGCACACTAAGAGCCGAGGAAAAGAAACCCCCCAGTTCGAGGAGGGGAACCGTGCTTTTTTCCAGGTCCCTCTACTCTGAATGGGTCTTTAATGCCGGGAGCCTTAAGAGATCAACATGACAATGTGACAATGCGCTGGCCCTTTTAAAAGACATCCTGTGTTTGTTAAGCGTTTTCCCCCTTGAAGAGCACCCAGGGCAGAGGCAGGGGAATTGAAAAGTGACAATGAAAAGAGACGGGCCAACTTTGATCATACGTGCGAAAGAAAGACGGACTTTTGATTAACTTAAGTGCTACCATTCGTTATTTCACGTCTCTCTTTCTTCCTCTGAAATATTTCGGAACGATACATGTATTATCATTGTGAGATAATCGGACGGTTGATGGGTTGTTACATTTGCCGAGACACAAAAGAAAATGGTTTCCTTTCTTCCTGCCTCCCTTATTTGCCCACCAAAACCCATACAACCTTTGGTAAATAAACCCAAATTCGAGAGATACTTAATGCACGAGAGTATTCAGACAATGTTTCTTCATGCCTTTATGTAAGCCTTCCTATTACTCATCCAAATTGTTTTTAGGATATTTTCTTGCTGTCACACTGGAACAATAGAAAATAAGACTTCCTGGATCTCTAACGCCAATTCAACTTGTTTCCAGGGGATTTGCTCATGAGTCATACATTTATTAAAATATATGTCCAAGGAAATGTATTCGCTGGCAATGGAGAGAACTGGGGGATGTGCTGTGTATGTATGGAAGTGTGCGAAAGAGACGGAGAGAGACAGACAGAGACTGAGAGAGAGACTCAGAAAGTGAAACAGACAGAGACAGCAGGAGAGACTCAGAGAGAGAGACCGACAGAATTCAGAGACAGAAAGAAGCATAAATTGTGTTTTCCGTGCCACTATTCGAATTAAATGTATTTTCTGTGTTATTGGAGCTCATTTAAAGAGCACAACTACGTTTGTATGAAGTATTAAAGAATATGTAGTATACAACAAAACTTTTCACAACCCAAAAATGCCAAGTTATTTTTATGTGGTACAATAATGATACATGTGATGGTAAACAAAGTAGGAAAAGTATATCAATGAATTCAGCCAGCAAAACTTGAAGTAGTTTAGTTTTAGTTTTTCTTTGTAGCTTGTTCCAGGCATTGGCGGCTGAAAACTGTAAGAATTGGCGGCCAAAATAGGTGCAGACATTCGGGGTGACTGAGGCAAAGTACCTGCTTGGGCGTAAACTGCGGGTGGGGAGCTATGGTGACTAGAGAAAACTAATATATGTGTTGGTGCCAGTGAGTTAAACGCTGAGTGTTTAACGACGCCCAGCCGACTAATGCCTACAGGTTGCAGTGGTGGGTGTTGTATGGGGCATTGGTAACAATACGTACAACACTGTGGTGAAACACATCCAATTTTTTCATCTTCACCAAGGCAAGTTTGGCAGCATGAGACAAGGAGGCTCTATTGTGGAATAGGTTCTGATTCTGGACTTTTTATTTTAGATTTGAGTTTGTTGATGTGGGACTGGAAGGAGAGAGAGCTGTCTAACAAAGACCACATATTTGTATGTATCCACAGTTTCTAATTCAGACCTATCTAGCGTGGGTTAACATAGAAGCAACCACAACAGTGCAAATGGTGTTTGTTTTTTCAATTGTTTAAAATTGCTTCAAAATATCAGGCAAACTGACCGTTTGATCTGTTTTCAGAGTCCTTACGTTCTACAGGCACTGACCTTACCATTGACTCAGTGCACCACTGTGCGATAACTGTTAAATATAGCAATGGCGGAGTACTTTTAGAGCGGCAGTGAGTGATCACAACGGCCTCGTTTTGCCAGCGTAGGAAGGCACTCTCATAGCGTGCATCATTGTGTCATTGTCAAGTCACTTTGCCTCGTTCACTCTTGCAGCGCCGTGGCCTCTGGACACATCTGTGCCAGGACATGCCCCCAGAATGACCTCAGATAAAACAACTCCATTTGATGATAACGCATTTGGAAACAACACTCAGATATGAACCTCGAAAAACGCAGAGACACAAATACACATAGAATTCTCTAAAAGGGGTGGAAAGATAATCTTAATCTTTTTTATTAATTCAGACCCAAAATAGATTTCACTACAGAGCACATTGTCTATTGTAGTAGATGGGTGGGTATTCAACTTCTTGCCTGGAGGTCTGAACATTGCTGGCTTTCTTATCTACAACTGATTGTGTCTACCTGATGCCCAGAGTGTGGGTGAGGGAAGACAGCCTCATATAGGTGTACATCTGTCCTTGATTGGAGGGGATTTATCACAAACAGTCAGCAAGTCAGTAGGCATTTGCAAGTAAGCAAATGCCTACATTCTTGTTGTCTAATTGTTGTCGAATCGAATGTTTCTTCAGCATGAAACGCAATTGGATTATGGAATATCGCAATGTCAGCATTGCCACTTTCCATTATATATATATATATGTATATGAGTCCAAATGAACCCCTCCTTCTTCTACTCCACCTTTGGCCCCTCATTTGCATGTTAACCAGCACTCAACCAAGTGTCTCAAATCAATGCTGCGCTTAAAGCTAAAGAAGTGAAAAACATATAAGCATGTAAGAGCCAAATATGGCCTTCTTCAAAGTGACTGGACAACAGGGCAGCCTCCACAAGCACCGTGGAATCCCATAAGGCATTGTGTTATTCTGGAGCTTGCGCCATTTCAGACAAAAAATGGATAGACGTGTGTAAATATACGACATGTGCCTTTGTGTACGTCTGACTTTGAGGCTTAACACAGACATCTTACCAGAACCAAATACCTCATAAATACAATGCTCACTTGTTAATGAGGTTTGTTTCTATGAAAAGTATTGTATGGTATTGTATGGTCGTAGTATTGTCGTAGTATGGTCGTAGTATGGTCGTTGTATTCATTAAAAGTGGACCATCATCTGCAGAATTCAAGTCACGAGCCCTAAAATCGTTGGGTTTATTAAGCCTCTATCGGCTCAGGGGAATTCACCCTCTGGGCTTTGTCAGAAACACATCGTATTGGGATTTCTGGTTAGAGTTCAGAGTAGGGACTAACCTTTATCAAATGTCAACTTGTATAAAATTAAATAAAGACGCGGCTTAGTGATGAATGCATTCTAGTCAGTTAATTAGTTATTGGCAAGAAGAAAAAAGGCCTGAACATACGAAGCAAAGTATAGAAAAAAGTTTACAAGAGGCATTAGAGAGATGGGATTATTATTTTTCACTTCTATTCAACGGTCGTAACGATCTAGAGCAAAAGTCAGAGAGACGTCGCTCCATTCAGCCTTAGCTTGTTCTATGAGCTCTGATTTAATTTGGTAAACGTTGGCTCAGGTAAAAGTGGGTCACATGAGTTCACATGCTGCACAGAAATAGGAAACTAGGATGTGGTACTTTATGTCTGATTGTGGAACAAGCGAAGTGAGAGGTCTAACTCAAGCACAAATCTGTCCATTCTGTTTGAATGCGTGGCAATTAGAGTTTCAAAAGTTGTCTTTTAGTGTTTGTGAGGCAAACAACCACAATGAATCATGTGTAAATTGTCAATTTCTGACTCATCTTCAACTAAAAATCTTAATAGGAGTCATTTTTATGACGATAAGTGGTCTATTGACGCAAAAAACAGTGTGTGCTTTGTTAGTCTAAGTCAAAATTCTGGGAAAGATTAACACGACTACTTTGTTTAATCATTATGTTTCAGTTGGGTGCAATGTTGTTATTGGCTGCTTTAATTGTCAACAGTCTTTTACAGTATTTTGCCTTTCAAAAATAGATCTCTAAAAGCGCTCAGAGCAGCCAGGCATTGCAAATATTCACGTGAGGTAAAATGTCTGAGCAAGGAAACATCCATTTGGTTGCTTAGGTTACTACATAATTAATTGAGACTTGATTTACTTATTGATTATTAATTTATTTACCACAGACTGTTTGCACACAGATGCCTTTCAGAACATAATGTATCAGATATTTAAACCTAGAGCATCATGAGACAGACAAGACTGGGGTTGGACAAGTCAATGGCAGAATAAACATCCTTATCTGATGACCTCTTGAAATCTAAATGTATTGCCTAGATGTGACCTAATGCATTGAATAACTGGCTTTAAGTAATAGTATTACCTTTTCCAAATTACAGGATTATCAAAACAATCATTTGTACATTAACATATACGGAGCCTTTGGTTTGATGGCAACCATAGATTCATATTTCAATAGTGTGAGAAGCATGTATTCAGCATGTTCATACTACGTGACAGTCACTTGCACAGCCGAGACAGCACGACACCCGTGTCGTTTCTACGGCAATCCGAAGGCCGTCGGAAAAGACCGAGTGCTTTGCATTCTGGGAAAAAGGAGCCGGTCGCCATCTTGCTTTTTGCGCCGCAAGTTTTCTGGACAGAAATAATAACCGCGTTCGAATGAGTTATTTTTGAGCACACGAGTCTTTTAGCGGTACACACATTGAGCCGATATTTGCCGGTAGTGAGCTGGGGGTCTACAGGGGTTACATCGTTCTGTTTATCCGGTTATTTCTAACGGTAGAACCGGCTAACGACGTTCGTCTGTAGACGGTAGCCATGGGCCGCTCGAGGAGTCGCAGTTCGTCGCGCTCCAAACACTCGAAAAGCAGCAAGCACAGCAAGAAGCGGAGCCGCTCGCGGTCACGGGACAAGGAGAGGCCCAAGAAGCGCTCCAAGTCCCGCGAGGCGAAGCGGAACCGGCGCCGGGAGTCGCGCTCGCGGTCCCGGTCGGCGACGGCCTCGACCCGCAGGGAACGCGAGAGAGCGGTCACGCCGCCGGAGAGGATCGACATATTCGGCAGGACGCTCAGCAAGCGGAGCGCCCTGGACGAGAAACAGAGGAAGGAGGAGGAGGAGAAGAAGGCAGAGATGGAGAGACAGAGAAAGATGTGAGTCGTCGCCTAAGTATTTGAAACGATTCGCTCGACCTGAATTCCAGCCAGCTGAATACTACGGCTACATTACTGTGCTAATATGCTAACAGGCCCGTTCATACTCGCAGGCCAAGGGTTAGCAAGCTACTTAGCATGCTAATATGCGAACAGGCCGGTCCATACTCACAGGCCAAGGCGTCAGAATGCTAGCCAACTACGTGTCTTGAGAAGGCCCGAGTCAACTATGCGAGCCTGCAACACTACCAGCTCAATTTGCATACCCCCGAGATTGAATACTCTTTAGGCGTATATAATGGCATTGATGCATTTCATGCATGTTCAGTATGCACGTTTTTCTAACGCACCGCATGCTTACGTGTGCATCGCAATCTGTCAAGCAACACAACAGCCCCAGTGATGTGCATTGTATCTGGGTAGCTACTGTACTTTATTATAGTGCAATCAACCATCTAAATGGCACTATTTCACCCGTCAAATATATGCGTATTGACCAATCGGCACTTCAATACGGAGATTGTGGGTACATTTTTTAACATGTCAATTAAAAAATATAAATTGCTGACAATATCGGTATAGATGCGTATGTCACTGGGTCGTAATGCACAATGTTTTCACTTACAGCACAGCCTCTAGGATATCGTCTGTTTAGCTGGGGCATCTGTCAATCTGTTTTTTTTTTCAACTGCTTTTACTAAACATGTGAATATAGGGGAATGAAGCCAAATTATTGCAAAAAATTGAAAATTGCCATTGTTTTCTGGATATTTCTATAATATGCTTTACAATTTTAACAGGTTAGGATATCAGGTGTTTAGCATGTGTTTAACATTATCGCCAAACAGGTCAATTAAGTATACACTCGGTAGCCTATTAATAGGTACACCAATCGGGTATCATGTAGGGACCTCCTTTTACTTAAGAACAGCATGAATTTGTTTCATCATGACAAGTTACTGGAAACAACACACGGCTCAGTTTCTGAGATTTTCAGAAGTCTGGCTCCACCTCATTTCAAATGGGCTCTATTGGCTTGAAATATGGCGACTGCTGCCCATTTGAATACACTGATGTCGTTTCAAACGTACACTAATCGTTTCAAACGTTCATGCTGGAAGAACTTTTGAAACGATTAGACCGTATAAGGGTGGAACTTCTTCAGCCCCAATGTTTCGTCTAGTCGTGGCATTCCACTGATGCTCAATTGCTGTTTAGCGGCCTATTGTGTGCACCATATAAATGTTCCCCACACCAAAACACCTCCACCACCAGCATGGACCCTTGAATGACGAATTGTGCCACTTCTAGGTTTGCTGTGTTAGGCACTCGTGAATGCCCAACTGCACACCACTGTTTTAACAGTTGTCCAGATAGCAGACATTTGATGTTTTTTTATGTACTTCCTGTCATCCTAGTTCTCTCTCATCACTCTGCCCTTATTGATGTGATTGGCCAAATCTTCTTATAGTGTTACCGGCCACTAAATAAACATCCTTAATTAAAAAGCCCGTAGGGATATCTGAGCAATATGATTTCCATTTATAAAATGATGATTGGTTTCAAAGGTTATTGCCCTGAATTATACTCAATTGCACTGATAATTAAGTGGGTCCAGTGTTGACAGTAAACAGGCAGGAAGTTACCCAGAACTCTGCACGAATAAAACACATTTACACATGTAAATTAAATTAAAATCTTCCTGGCTGTCAGTTTCCTCATAGCATTGTTATGTTGGATTGGGTTTACTTGATAAAGACATTGGTTTGGTCAAATAAATCTGCCTAGGGACTTGAAAGGCACAGTTAGCTTTGTAAGAATATACGCGTAGACCCAGTCAATGCTTTTAGATCATGCGCTTCTCGACAGAATGCCTTCACTCGTCTGCCTTCATTGTCCGTGTCCGTCGCACAAAACAAAACGCTCGTCATGGTGCCATCGAAGAGGAAATTAATGTTAGCCAGTCTGTGCACATTTTCTGCTCCGGCGAGGCTCTTCCATTGTCCCTGTTTCTGCTTCGTTGTCAGTATCAGGTGCTTTTAGGTCTGACTACAGACGAGAAAGACGTGATGGAGTCCAGTGCACCGTTTGGCCAGGAGCCGAATGTCACTTGATACCTACACGCTGCTAGACTCCACCTGGTTCGGGCCCTCTGTTGTCTTTAACTCCCTAGCCACAGGGCCACTTAACCCGCCAAGCCGTGTCAGAAACGCCAGATAAGGGAGCTTCCTGGCCGTGAGTGTGGACCAGTTGAAATAAATTAGAGAGTCGGGCGGGCGTGCTGTTTTCTGTCCTACCTGAAGCCGCGTCACAACGACCCCCCCCCAATAACGACGTCCTGTTGGCGGCTGACGTCTGTTAAAAGGGGCGGAACCGTAAACAGGACGCCTGCCTGGTTACATCTGCCCCTCGGGTTATGAGATCGGCCGACCGACTTCTGCTTTCGCCTCTGGGTCGGCATGCGGCCCCCCCTGTATTTTAGGTATGGGGTTTTGTTACCCCGTCGGCCCACTCTGATCTTGTTGCATGTTTAGTTCATGTGTCACTGGCACTGACTGCGCTCCTATTGGTGTAGCTGTTTTTAACGTGTGCTGTAACCTGGCTGTGTGTAAGATTAGCCGCATGTGTTGTTGAAGACATGTGACCGACGGTTTCCCCGAATCGCCACTGATCACGTCATGTCACGTTTGCTACCGTGTCAGCAACCCCCCCCTCTTTCTCTGCGCACCCCCGCCGTGCAGTCGCCAGGTGGAGATCGAGGAGAAGCTGATCGAGGAGGAGACGGCGCGCCGCGTGGAGGAGCTGGTGGCCAAGCGGGTGGAGGAGGAGCTGGAGAAGCGAAAGGACGAGATCGAGCGGGAGGTGCTGCGCCGGGTGGAGGAGGCAAAGCGCATCATGGAGCGTCAGCTGCTGGAGGAGCTGGAGAGGCAGAGGCACGCCGAGCTGCAGGCCCAGAGGGCCAGAGAGGTAACGCTCGGTCGTTGGGAACGCAGGCACCCCTCCCCTCTATCTCTGTCCCTCCTCTCTGCTGCCAACTCTGGTGGCACGTGGGGCAGCCCACCTCTCAACCGAGCCATGGCACAAGTGTCACTAGTGCTAAAGGGTGAGCGGGTGGGGCCAAGATCAATGAGGGTTGGTTGTGGGCGGGGATGTGTCTGTTTGAAAAGCGGTGATTCGGTTCTGAAACCTGAGTTTCTCCCGGTGAAACTTTTGCCATGGCCGTGTGCCAATATGTTGATGTTCAGCTCTTCATTCGCTCATCCTTATTCTTTTGTCCTTTCCCATGCCTTCTATTCAGAATTATTTCTAACTTTTATTATTGTAATTTTCTCAGGGTCTGACGTTCAGTGCCAATTTTTCCCCCCCAGACAGGCAGTGAACCTAGTTAGCTTGTCCATCCCAGTGGACCATTTCCCCTATCGCTATATAGCTTTTATGTTCTCTTTTTCAGTCTAGAGGGGTAACAGCATTTACAGTTGCAGTCAGGTGGCAGGGTAGAACATAGGGCTTCCATCCCCCTTTAAGGCCATTCAATTTGCTGAGCAGACTAGTTTCGGAGAAGTTGCCTAGGTGACTGGCTGGTAATATAGCCACACCCTCTTTATGTTACCCAGCCACGCCCCATGCTTAATTAATGTGGGCCTTAGTCTGTCTCCAGTACAGTTATGATGTTCTGTCATTGGGCGAAGCATCAACTGCCCAGTGACTTTGAGTCATATAAGTATTGTTCAGTAGCTAACCTGGTTGGAAATGCCTCACTGAGCAACCCGCCCCCACGAAATAAACCCCTCCTTTCTAAGCTGACAGGGCGAGGCTTCCCTGGAGCTGTAACAATACTGAAATTTCTGTGAGGGCGCTTTCTGTTTTTAATGTGTTTTTGTTTCAGTATGCTATGATTACGTACGCCGTTTAGTTTAGTGTGTCCAGTAACGTTGATATGCCCCCCTCCTAATAATCCTTGTTTTGAAAAGCTCCCATTAGAAGGTCTCCGCTCTGGAATACATAACAATGTGACGGACCTCCACTTCCTGTTTCCCGTTCGCAAGGTCAACAATCT
This sequence comes from Dallia pectoralis, assembly GCA_029465975.1. Taxonomy (NCBI): domain Eukaryota; kingdom Metazoa; phylum Chordata; class Actinopteri; order Esociformes; family Umbridae; genus Dallia; species Dallia pectoralis. Next base: position 4,903,066 of record CM055738.1, on the reverse strand, counting down.
CTGATACAAACCCTCCGTTAACTCCTGGTTTCTTGTAATTTTTTATTCTTTATTTTTTATTTTTGTGTTGACACTAACACGTTTGAAGGAAGAAAACAAACAAACATGGAATGTACTCTCTCTATGTGACGTCCTCATGACTTGCTTCTCCTTAGGGGTCTTTTTGTTTTCATTTGATTTTGGACACGACCTGTGCGTTAACACCATCCTTTAACACCGTTTGACCTGAATTGACCTGCAGACAGCTCCCAGCTCGCTCCTGCACTGTCCACCCCAGCCTTTACTCTGTGTGTATCCATACTGTACATCTGCAATGTGTTGTCATGATGTGAACTGAGAGCGAGTGAGCGAGAGAGAGAGCGAAAGCTGCTTTTAAAGGGCCACTGCGAGCTGGGCTGCAGGCAGCAGGCTAGCAGTACAGAAATCAGTTTTTAAAGAGGAGGGCCACGGTCGGGCCGGGCAGGTTTGGGGTACGGCTGCCCTCGCCCGTCGCCTCCCCAGGAGCACTTCTGTCTCTCTACAGGGAAACAGCCTGGACGAGACAGTAAATATTCAACCGTTTAATGCCGAATGCTTTCACCAGTTGTGTAGGTACACAGGCAAGGAAATGCGTAGGTATGCGTGCATTGGTGAGCCAAACCTATTCACTCCTCTTATAATATATATATATATATATACACACATATATCCTTTTTCTCTTGCTTATTGATGATGAGGCAAATTGATTATTTTTGTAACACGTTTTATTTTTAGAATGTTACTTGTATCTGTTTTTTTAATTCTTATGAGTGTGACGAGTGAGTTTCCGCTTAAATTCTCTTTTATAATGTCTTTCGCTGATCCTGTTAGGTCTTTAGGTGGGATTGAGTGGTCCTTTAATGGGGGGAACTGTCACGTCTAGTAGGGGGGTAAAATGGGTTATTTGTCCCGTTGATATATTTTGTGGTCCTGTGTTAAAAAAGTGTTCAGGTCAGAGAATGTGTGAAAGAGTGATCATGATGTGAGGGAGATCTGAGCTGACTCGTGTGTTTGGGTGAAGGTGTGTGCGTGTGTGGACAGGGATGGCCTGCATCTATAGCCTGTGCATGCGCTAACATGGCTCCATGTAACCCCTTTAGGAGGAAGAAAAATCCAAACGGGAGGAGCTGGAGAAAATTCTTGAGGAGAATAACCGCAAGATCGCGGACGCTCAGGCCAAGCTGGTATGCTTACTTCTCTTTTCTCGTTTGTTTCCAGGGAGAGAAATGCATTATTATTCCTGTTTTTTACATTAAGGGTATGAGTGTAGTCATTACACAGCAGGCCAAATGCATGCTGGAACAGGCTCCGTGTAGATCCTATCAGTAGCCCTTCACAACGTCTTTTCTTCCTTGTTTTCTGTGTGGTCGGACTGACATTCATTTACAACATTGGACAGGTCGTTTACAGTACTGAAGGGAAATTACAAAAATAAATGTGAGCTGTCTTGTCCAAGGCACTTAAGAAAACAAGATCGTCTCTCCTGTAATGACCGCTTTGTGTGCGTGTGTCTGTTCTGCCAGGCCGAGGAGCAGTTGCGTATCGTGGAGGAGCAGAGAAAGATTCACGAGGAGCGCATGAAGCTGGAGCAGGACCGCCAGCGGCAGCAGAAGGAGGAACAGAAAATGATCCTGGGCAAGGGAAAGTCCAGGCCCAAGCTCTCCTTCTCCCTCAAGGCCACCGAATGAGCCTTCAATCCCTTCTCCTCTTCCTCCTCATGCCCTCATCGTCCAGCGCTCCCCCGCGCCTCCTCCGCGCCTTCTCCGTTCTGGAACGCTGGCTCTGTGTGGAAGGCTGAAGGGAGGACAGGCATCACGGCACTGGGCGTGTCACCGCTCCTCTCGCGCCACGTCCTCCTCTTCAGGCCTTCCCCTGCCAGGAGGGCGTCACCACTCTCTGTTACCAACCTGACTGTCTATACCCCTAAACCCCGCCCACCTCCACTCACCCCGCCCCCGTGGCCTCCTAAACCCACTCACCACCACCATTCAAATGACTATTGTTTGTGCTTTTGGTTTTGTTTTAATTTTTTATTAAGGAACTGTTGTGTAGTTTTGGGGTTTGGCCTGGGCTCTGCTGCACCCGGTGTGTGGTAAGTGTAGACGGCAAGGCACATCATCGGCCTCACCGTGACTGCGGAGCTGAAAAGTCTGTGTCTCACGCCGGCTCTGAGCTCACGTTTCAACAAACCCGAGACGCACTAATGCGCAGTCAGACCCAGGCCGACTCCCCAAGTCCTACTGTGGGGTGCGCCGCGGTGTTTTGGACGCAGGATATGATGTCATCTCGGCGTGGGCGGGCGGGTGGGGTGGGAGACATTTCCTGTATGATGTAATGTTAGAACCGCTGTGATGTCATTCTGCTGTGAGTTGATGTATGATTGGAGTCCACACAACAGAGACTAAGCCCCCACGGATGTATGTTGGTGCATCATTTTACTGGACAAATCTCAGAGTGAAATGCGTTCTGAAATGCGCTCTGTCTCGGCGATAACCTCTCTGTACTTTAGTTTTGGTGTAGTATATTTAACCCTGCCCCCTGAAAAATGGGTCCCCTTGAAATGACTGTTGGTTCGTAAAAAGGATGTCCAAGTCCAGGTAAGATTGACTAGCTAGCTACATGTTGAGGTCTGGCCAGCGTGCATGTGAGTGTGTGTTTGTGTGTGTGTGTGTGTGTGTGTGTGTGTGTGTGTGTGTGTTTGTGTGTGTGTATGCATTTGAGTGCGTGTGTATGCATTTGAGCACATGTGTATGGTGGGCTGGTTGTGCGATTGATGGTTTGTCTGACCGACCTCTGGTAGGCGCGCGGGGCTTCTTGATAAAGTGAACCTTGTCTTGTGGTAATTTCCCCGACTTGTTAATGGGGACAGAACAATTCACCAATAAATCCATTGAATGCGAACGCATCAGTCTCTTGATTCGTGGGTTTCTGTCAATGGGCGTGTCATGTTTTCGTTATGCTCACGGATTCGATTTTCTAATTTCTTCCATGCTTAATTCCCCCTGTCTGGGCCTCTTTATGGGAGATTTTTTTCCTGAAATTTGAACACAATGTTTTTTTTTTACACCAGTTCAGTTTCTTTACAACTATATAAAACGTGTTTGTCAACTTTTTTTTGAAGAAATGTGGGAATAAATATTAACACTTAAGTTGTTGTAGGTTTATTTAAATTGATTAGTTGGGACAATACGTTTGTCTGCCCTCATGTGATGTGTGGGTAATGATGAGCTAATTGAATTGTCTCGGCCACGTCTCACCTCTAGACTCTGGGTAGGCTATTGTTCCTCACACCTTCGGGAATGCATGCAATTTGCCCGTGGATCAGGTAATTGGATGCAGTCTGTTTCCCTGCAATGCAGTCGGGTCAGAATGCATAAACTAATGGCGGCCCTGGCAACATCCTGAATTTGTCTGCAGGTTTTTACGCAACATGGCAAAATCCATTATATGCCCGTCAGTATCCGCTCTTCCTGTGGGTCCTATTTATCAATGTCAAGTGAACAATGTGTTAGTAATTACTGGGTGAATTCCTTGTTAGACGGGTGCTGCGACCGTGTCCCGAGTGAACGCACTTCCAGGTGCGCACACGGGTTCAAGGTAGAACTGAAAGGTTTCACATGAAGGCATTTGTTTGACTTTATGCGGAGAGAAACCGTGCATGCGTTTGTAACCACTGCCGAACCTCGTCGTCCATGGCCTACCAAGCCAGGTCCGGGACCACTTAGTGCCGGCAGGCCCCATTTCAATGTCAGCGTCCTTTCAACCACACGGGGTGCTTGGAGATCACCAGCACGGTCGTTTGATCTTATAGGACACCAAAGGACCTGATATGTTCTTCGTTTAATTCCGCAGGAGCAACTGAATAAACAAAGGTACTGCGCATCATGAGAACCCTGTCCCGCTGATCCCTGGGCCTTTCAAGTGAGACAAGATAGATTGAGGCCATGTAGAGTCAATTCTTTCCTTGTTGGTTTAATAAAGTTACACAGCCAATGCGGGATACTCGTGTATTTGCGTCTATATGCAGAATATGTTCAGTCTCCCCTCCACAATTCACACAAGCAATTAATTGCTATGGTTTGATTTAAAACAAATACTATTTCACACATTTTAGTATAACTTTGCATACAAATGTTTGTCCTATTTTTTTGTGAGTCTAGCAATTAAATGCTGAATGCGGATGAATAGTTGGGTTTGTAAAATACCTAAACACGTTTTTGATTGATTCAGTATTTTGATTTAAAGCTAAAATTGGCTATTTAAACTAGACCTCTACACACTTATATTGAACAAATCATTGTTCTAACAGTTTATTTTAATTATATTTACTCATTAAATAATATAATAGACCTTCTGTAGTTTTAAAATAAAATTACATTTGAACAGATATTGTCAAAACTGGTATACGTTTACTATTGTATCTCTTAATGTTGATTTAATGTATTTAAATAGAACAGCTCTGTAATTTCTAAATGCTTGAATGTCAGAACCCTGATGAGAGAGTGTTGCTCAGGACAGTTTGGATGTATTTCCCTGTTCATGTTTATTATAGTATATTATAAGGTTTAATATAGGCTATTTAATTATTACAGCTTTGTTCAGGACAGTTTGGATGTATTTCCCTGTTTATGTTTATTATAGTATATTATAAGGTTTAATATAGGCTATTTAATTATTACAGCTTTGTTCAGGACAGTTTGGATGTATTTCCCTGTTTATGTTTATTATAGTATATTATAAGGTTTAATATAGGCTATTTAATTATTACAGCTTTGTTCAGGACAGTTTGGATGTATTTCCCTGTTTATGTTTATTATAGTATATTATAAGGTTTATATAGGCTATTTAATTATTACAGCTTTGTTCAGGACAGTTTGGATGTATTTCCCTGTTTATGTTTATTATAGTATATTTAGAAGTTTAATATTTAATTATTAAAGTTTGTTCAGGATAGTTTGGATGTATTCCCCTGTTCATGTTTTTTATAGTATATTATAAGGTGTAATGTATTTAATTATTACAGCTCTGTTCAGGAAAGTTTGAATGTATTTCCCTGTTTATGTTTATTATAGTATATTTTAAAGTTAAATATTTAGTTATTACAGCTTTGTTCAGGACAGTTTGGATGTATTTCCCTGTTTAAGTTTATTATAGTATATTTTAAAGTTTAATATTAAATTATTACAGCTTTGTTCAGGACAGTTTGGATGTATTTCCCGTGCCTTGTCAGACTTTGGCATCCAGGAGAAGCGCAGAGCTGTTATTCCGGGTGGTTCACGGCTTATTTTAGCAGGTAAGGGGGTATTTTAAGATTGAGGAACTTGCTGCTTCCTCTTCACTCCACGGCAGGATATTATCTGACTACATTTATTATGGCACTCGGTTGTCTATTCAAGGAAGGTAAAAGCGGAGCGAGTTTTCGCTCTATTTTCAATTGGTTTATTTTACAACTGACGTGGATAAATAAGGAACTTATTTTAGTCTTACAAATGAGTTTGTAAGCATATTTTTAGTTTTTTCCATTTTAACCGTAGCATGTTAAACTTATTCCGCAAACTATAAACTGTTAATTATTCCTATAAATAATTTTGTCTATAGGGCCAATAAACATCCAGGAGAGTCCGTGCGTGTTTCCTACTGTCACACTCGTGTGTCTATCCCAGTAAAACAGCCCCCCATAACCCGTAATTATCAATCTCCTGCTATCTCGTCCTTTTCCCTATCCGTTAAGCAAACACCGCAATATGCATTTGTGCCCTTAAATACACCGCTGATTAAATTAAGACGCTCAGAAGTGTGACAACTTCACACATGCAATTCAGTTTGGAAAGCTGTTTGGGTTACAATCGCTCATCAACGCTCATTAAACTAATTATAGGCTATCCTGAGCCGTCTGAATTTAGTGAATTAGTCTACGAAAGTAAATGCATATAACGAATTCATATTAAAGACTATACAGGCAATAATTATAAGACCCGGTTGTTACCATGGAATGGTGTTCCTGTGATAATATGTATTTATTATAATTTTATTATAATATATAATCCCAAATCAATTTGTTTCAATAAAAACAGTCTAAATAAATAATATAATATATATTTGGGATATTTGTTGAATATACATTAGGCCTACACCTTTCTGAAATGTATGTTATATAGAAATGTCGATCCACTATTCGAGTAATATTAATTTGTGACTCAACACTTGCATGAAAGCAGTTTTATTTGAAATATGTCATTACTTGGACACACTTGCACTCACCATCTCCAGAAACACATCCGCTAGTGTGCGCTGTTGCCTTTTGGAAAACATGTCTGGTGGTTTGAGCCGTTCTCTCCATCCCAATATGGGACATTTAAGATACCAAGATAGGCTACAACCAAATAGATTTACCAATAACAATTGGACCAATCCAGTTGTATAAAATAGCCCAAACGTGCATATCGAGCAAAACTTTTTGAAGTATGCCTATTTTGATTTGAATAGCCTATAGCTTCAAGCCAACAAACATGAAACTGTATTGCTCCCTAAATCTGAGAGGTTGCTTTCCGTTATAGGCTCAAGAGTGCGTCATTTTATCTCCATCCAAATATTCACTATATTATCCCCTGTTATTAACTGTGGTTAATGCATCCCTGATACCACCCAGGTGATCCGACTGCTCTCTCCAATCGAGCCTGTTGTCGAGCGGCTCCGGTTGATTGGCATGACTTTTTCCCAATGAGAACGCGGTGGGCGGAGCCACAGTAAAACCAGCTTGGCCAAATATCCCGAGTCGCGGTCACTCGCGTCTACTTGCTCTCCAGGCTCGGCGCTGTGCACCCAAGGATCCCTATCAAGCCGGTCCAATGTGCAGGACTCAAACCACAGCAGTTATTTTCACCACCAAGGGGACCTTATAGTATGATCACTTTTATTTGAGTTGACTGCGTTTTTTTCCATTTCTCATATGTGTCCTTGGTTTTTTTCTTAATCTGATATAATTTTTATTTATTTTTGGTTATTTTCCACGCTCCTATCTACGGTCCGTTTGCAGCCGGGTTTCTCCCCAGCCAGCAGCTTTTAAGGGAATACTGTACGGTGCTCTCCCTGTCTATTGGAGCGGAACCAGGCGGACCCGATTGGATCCATACCTCACACGAACCGGCCGGCGCACACGAACGACCCGGGGATTAATTTATTCGCGTGTGCGCGCTCGTCCTCGGCGACACGGGTCGCACATTCGGTCGTGAGGAATGTACCCGGTGCTCCTCTGGGTGGCTCGATAAGGGGAACATATCTGTATGAGAGACTGCGGTGCGCCTCCTGTTCTGCGCCTCCTGGTCTGTGTTCCAGAGGAGCGCCTATAAGAAGGACTATTAGGGCACCAGGCACTGTCCCGGAGATGCTCGACATTTGATTGCATTTGCACATTTGCTACCTCGTCCCCTATCTCCTTTCGGCTCGGGATACAGTTTAATTTCATATCTCTTTTTTTGGACTTATCTTTTCTGGCGACGGATTGTGCGTTATTGTGACGCTCCCCGGGGAGACCGTGACCATGGGGGACCCGATGTGGAGATACTATTTGGGAGTTTTGTTCATTGCATGCGAGGTGATTTCATCCAGGGGGATGATTCTGGAGTCCATATACTGGAACACCACCAATACCAAGTAAGTGATGCGCCATGCATGCGTATTTAGGCTCAGAGAAATACCGGATTTAGCCCTGGCAAATGCACATTCAATGATAAATATGCCTTTAGAGATACGTTTCATTGTGTATGTGGTGCTCCTTATGTATTAAACGGCTATTATAGATTCTGGACACATTTTACGGGGAGATTTTGCGCAGGGATTCGGGTTTATTATGGTGTAATTATGATATAAATCCTCGGTTCATAGTGAAACGAGGAATGCAAAGCTGTTATTCTGTAGTTTCTTTCGTGTACCAGTCCGTATGCTACTACTGTGGATTGCATATATATATATATGCAATTCAAACCCATATATATAGTGGTATATTTTTTATATATTTTGTGTGACCATATGGGTGGCAGGTTGATCACTAGACGCGGTTATATCCCGTGTTAATCCGAACTGACTTTCATAATCACATGCCTATATGTGCTCCAATTCAGTCAATACAATAGTAACTTATTGATACATAGATGATCAGAAATATTACATATTAATATTCCAAAAATTGTAAACAGTCTTTACGGTAAAAAGGCCAGTTACTATAATCTGGGGCCGATTTTTTGTACTTAATTCCTAAAAAAAACATAACAATAACAGATAACTTTGGTTTAAGCATTCACGCGCATACATTTTATTAGGAGGATATTTGTTTTGGTTTTATGATAAAAATGCACTTACATATTTACCAACTATAGACACATAGTTAGGCCATGTTTGTTGACTATAGTTTTTGGGCGCTCTGGGTCTATTGGATTTACTGGTTCCAAACTCCAATTTCGACTGGCCGAGCAATATACCTTATAATATGCAGCCCAGTCCAAATTAATACCGTGTTTTTGCACTAAATTACAGTCACGCTTGTGTTATATGATCATCATTATATGCTCTGTATGTCACCTATTAAATTATATATTAATATATATAGCTTATATATTAACTTGGGTTCCCATTTGCTAGCATTACTAACTCAAGTCAGACTCATGCAGATCGGATGCACCCACATAGAAAATAGACCCGTTTGAATTATGTACTAAAGGCAATTGCAACCTCAGACCAGGAATGTCAGACCCGATGGGAGGGCAGAGGCCTTTGGTGGTATTTTCTGGCTTCCATTCCACCAGGAGTCTGTGTGTGACCCCCCCCCCCCCAACCTCTACTGAACATTATGGGAAATACAACATAAAACCAAGGGGACAGATACGACTAACATGAGGTGCCCATCACGGATCTCTCATGGTCGAGATACGGCCGCTGGGCTTCTGAATAATACTGTTATTTTAGGCAACCTAGATGAAGAACATATACGTTATTTACGTATATACAGATATATACAGCTTACAAATGCTGTTCTGGTTTTATACACAATATTACTGTTTGAAATCATCACTTCAGTCTCAAGTGTGTGTGAGGAGCATATTATACTGGGATAAATAGGAGCTATGAGACGCATTTGCAGTAGTTAAGCCATTAGATCACCGTTTGGCTGAGCGAGGTGGAGGGAGGGGAGGGGGGATTCAACGGGTCTGTAGCACGGATGCGAGTCGACTGATGCAAATACAACAGGCCGCGTATACGCATATACTCCGCAGACGCATACACTCGGCAGACGCACAGACGCATATACTCCACAGACGCATATACTCCGCAGACTCACATACGCATTTACTCCGCAGACGCACAGACGCATATACTCCGCAGACGCACTCATGCTCCGCGGTAGCCTATAAACGCATTTGTTCACTCAGCATTGACGCACGGTGAAAGTTCATTTTGCCCAACCTTTTGCCGTTGTTCGGACACACGAGTCCGCGGGGTCTAACGCATATCCACATATTGACATCATAAATAGGAACTGTTTGATTCCATAGGGCTATGCATTGGTCATTAATTTAGGACCCATCCTGGATCAGTTCCCACTTCCATAAGGCTCCATTGGTATACTGGTATATGGGCTCCAAGTGGACCTATTGCACATGTAGACGCAGCATATTGTTTTAGACTGCCCTTTTATTCTCTGTAAACGGGATAATTATTTTAATTTTAACGTGCATACCTTTCAAACGGACGTGTAATATAACGGGGCACGTTACATTCCCGTTTGAAACGAGCACAAACAGTGTCCACCACGCTATCAAGTATATAGGCCTTTATTAACCCCGTGAACGACCCTCGGCCGGCATGCGGCATATTCCTCTGAATTTGCGTGATATGCACATTCTGTGCGCCCTGTCTGGGTGGGCGAGTTCAAAGATATCGGTTCAAAGATGTCGGTATGCCTGGTGTCATATAAATACTTCTGTTGAAATGTTTGCAAATGTCCAGTGTGGGCGCATGGTCTTATTTTCTCTCTATTAAAATGCATAATTGTACTCAAGAGATCACGGTTCCACTGAAATCTTTCTAACATTACTGGCATTTTATTTTGTTATTTTAACTTTCAGATGTCTAAAACCTAATTCAAGGCCAGGCCTATAGTTTTGCACAGTGGCATAAGACGCGAACATAACATGGGTTCTGAAGTCGTGCATTATATTATGTTGAGCAGAGCCTCTGTCGTCAGGCTTTTGACCGGCTTTCTTCTTTAGCATTCAGGGTGGATGGATGTTAGAATGTGAATGCTTTGAGCCAGTCCGGGGGCTTTGTGTGTCGGCCGAGGGAACGGAGAAGGCCCGAGCTGTGCGCTCTCTCTCACACACACTCTTTCTCTTCTCTCCGTGACTGTGTTAGCGTGTGTGTGTGTGTGTGTGTGTGTGTGTGTGTGTGTGCGCGTGCGTGCGTGCGTGTGTGTGTACGTCGGTGTGTTAGCCATACACGCAGGGGAGAAAGCTCACACCATATGTCCTTCAGTGTGTCAATTTAAACCTCATTGTAGTTTACACTTAACAACTTTACTGGCGATGCCTGAGCCCTCCGCAGAAGAACCACGGCCGCTGCCTCTGTTCAGCCATGCCATGACCCCCCCCCCACACACAAACCCTCTTCTTCTTCTGGTAATCCATTTTGTAGTTGGTCTCCAGAAACAAAAGGGAAGCCTGCTTACACGGTTTATGTGAGGGGAACGTAGCCTCTTCTCCAGGGCAGTTCATTAAGAGATTACGGAAAACCCAGGGCTATTGTGGCAGGCAGGCACGGGTAGGGGGTTGGGGGGTGCACGGGTAGGGGGGTGGGGGGCACGTCCATGCCTCCTTTTGTAAATGGGTGGTGGCGGGGTGGGGGGGGCATAGAGATGTAGATCTGTGGTGAATGAGTGACGAGGGCAGCCTGAATGCTGTAACTCTGTCCTCCACCACCCCCCCCACAGTCGTCCATCTTACCTCCCTCTCTCTATTCCTCTCTCTCCCTCTCTCGCTATCTCCCATTTTCTCTTTCTTTCAAAGCCAAGATAGTTGGGTGAAGAAACCATCCCGTTATATTTTATAATTTCTTTCTTGACCCTTACAGTTATGAGTCACAGGTTCATGTACTGTTGGCCTACTGTTATTTCAACGCCCTGTCCTCCGTTTTGTTTTTATCAGCGAGAAAAGCTAGGTAGAGAAAGAGAGCGAAGGAAAGTAGTCGCCCGGCGTTAAAAACAGCGTACCGAAATCCAGAAACCCCATGTCAACGCCCAAAAGAAACGTTGGTGATTAAGGTCGCGTTTATGAAAGTCTAGAGGGAGGGAAGGTGGGCCAGAGTGGAACGCGATAGAGAGAGAAGTACATAGAGAAAGTGAGTAAGCATTAAGCTTGGGCCCCCAGGGTCCTGGGAGATATTTATAGGTGCTCTGTGGAGGGCCCGCTAAAGCTCTGGACAAATGGATGAAAGGTACAGCTGAAGGCTGAGTAGGTGGGATGACAGTGGACACAGAGGAAGGATCAAGACCTCTGTCGCCTCGGCCGAGGAAGGGCAAAGAGGTTACAGCCTGGCATCATGGGTAGATCGACTCCTTCCACATCTTGTCTCGTACCATTGTTTCCTTGTCTAATGAATCTCCGTGTCCAGCCTGACGACTGGAAGTCAAACACCTCTGCGCGTCTCCTTCCTCCTCACACTCTGCACGTCTCCCTCCTCCTCACACTCTGCGCGTCTCCTTCCTCCTCACACTCTGCGCGTCTCCTTCCTCCTCACACTCTGCGCGTCTCCTTCCTCCTCACACTCTGCGCGTCTCCCTCCTCCTCACACTCTGCACGTCTCCTTCCTCCTTACACTCTGTGCGTCTCCCTCCTCACACTCTGTGCGTCTCCTTCCTCCTCACACTCTGCGCGTCTCCCTCCTCACACTCTGCGCGTCTCCCTCCTCCTCACACTCTGCGCGTCTCCTTCCTCCTCACACTCTGCGCGTCTCCTTCCTCCTCACACTCTGCGCGTCTCCTTCCTCCTTACACTCTGTGCGTCTCCTTCCTCCTCACACTCTGCGCGTCTCCCTCCTCACACTCTGCGCGTCTCCCTCCTCACACTCTGCGCGTCTCCCTCCTCCTCACACTCTGCGCGTCTCCTTCCTCCTCACACTCTGCGCGTCTCCTTCCTCCTCACACTCTGCGCGTCTCCTTCCTCCTTACACTCTGTGCGTCTCCTTCCTCCTTACACTCTGCGCGTCTCCTTCCTCCTTACACTCTGTGCGTCTCCTTCCTCCTCACACTCTGCGCGTCTCCCTCCTCACACTCTGCGCGTCTCCCTCCTCACACTCTGCGCGTCTCCCTCCTCCTCACACTCTGTGCGTCTCCTTCCTCCTTACACTCTGTGCGTCTCCTTCCTCCTTACACTCTGTGCGTCTCCTTCCTCCTCACACTCTGCGCGTCTCCCTCCTCACACTCTGCGCGTCTCCCTCCTCCGTCCAGCACTCTGCGCTCCTTCTTTGTCATCCTCTCTCTATTCAGTGTTTTCTCAGGCCGTAGCGTCGCAGGCTATTGGCACAGGATAATGTCCAGTCTGTCATTGTGACCGGGCCACACAAACCGCCAGGGTTTAGGGACGACACACAGATAGAAGGAATGTGGGATTTAGAGAAGCCGACATGCACAGAGAGAGAAGGAAGGAGGGACTGAACGAGAGGGAGAGAGAGAGGGAGAGAGAGAGAGGGGGTGTCGGATCCAATGTCACAAAAAGAGAGGAAGGTGGTGGGGTTGGAGGATGGGTGTGGGTGTGTGAGGGTGAGAAAGACAGAAAAGAGAGAGATCTTACAGTGTTTTACTGTCAACAGATGTGTTGGTCATAACCCCAGGAAGCAGAACCCCCCCGCACCACTCGGACCAAACCTTCACCCCCACCCCACCAACACACACATCTGCTCCGCCCCTAAAAAAAGATACCAAACGTGAGAGAAGGAAGGGAGAAGTTAGACGAGGAGAACAGATGTCGATGTGTTTCACCCACTCTCAAGGTTCCTTCACATCTCACCCACACGGGCTCCGGGGGGGGTCATCCGTGGAGTGGGAAGAGCGAGAGACAGGGAAATGGGGGAGTCAGAGGCGGGAGTTAGGGGAGGGATATAAAGGCGGCTGATTGAGCGAGAGAGAGAGAAGCAGAAAGATCGTATTTAGAACTGGCACCTGTGGCAGATCTCACCTGCACACCAAATGGACTGACAGTTGGCCTACTGTAGAAACACCTGCTGGACCGAAGACACGCTGTTACTTTTGTTTCTACCCTCCCTGCGATATTCCCACAGGCCAGGAGGAGCTCATTTCCCTCCTATTGGCTTGGAAGGGGTTGTGTCAGTTGGTCTGAAGTTGTAGGAGGAGCTCATTTCCCTCCTATTGGCTTGGACGGGTTTTGTGTCAGTTGATCTGGAGTTGTTGGGGGGGGGGGCGTCCTATGGGAGGCGCTGTTGTGCACGTTCTCTGAGGGCAGTCTGTCCTGGCTGGCCACATGGCTCACGTACATTTGTGCTGACACATATGCATGTACACAGGTGTGAGGTTTGAGTAGGCTCATTATGTATGTACACACACACACACACACACACACACACACACACCCTCACGCTGTTGGCCAATCGACTGGCATGTTAATGCAGAGGAGGCCCGCAGAGGGAGGCGCGGTGACGACGACCACACGGGGGTTCTGGTAGGACGCTCGGCCCTGGGAATAGTTATGACAGACCAGATACCCTCAGTCACACGGACAAAAGGTGGGAGGGTGATAGGGGAGGGGGCGCTGGGTGAGGGGTGAAAGGGGGCAAGTGTGCCTTTAAGACGGGGTTAAAGCAATTTACAAACATGAGGCACTATATTGGGACGCCTTTCATTTGTTCCCCCTTCCGTCATTATGCTTCTCTCCTTCTTCAATCTCTCTCGCTCTCTCTCTCCCCCCGTTCACCCTCTCTCTCTGTCAGGTTTGTTTCACCCCCTCACTCTTTCTCCCTCTCTTTCTCTCTCTCTTTCTGTCCGGTTTGTTTCACCCTGTTTCTTCCCCATTCTCCTGCACTCATCCTCTTTCTCCCTCTCCCTCTCCCTCTCTCTCTCTCCCTCTCTCTCTCTCTCTCTCTCTCTCTCTCTCTCTCTCTCTCTCTCGTTGGTCTGCATTTAGGTAATGATAGATGTTGGCTTGTTGTGTGTTGTTGTTGTTGTGTTGTTGTTGTGTTGTTGTTGTGTGTTGTGTTGTTGTTGTGTGTTGTCGTGTCCAGGCATCGGTGAGCCATAGTGTGTGTTCCTGTATCCCCACCTGTCATGGGGACCTTGACTTTCTGACGTTGTGTCCAAATGGCCCTGAAGGGGGGGGGGGGGCAGATGAATCAAGTTGGTAGTCATGGCGATACAACTCCACCTGGTGCTTCGTCAACTTTTCAAGGTTCACGCAGAACCAGTTTATTATATATTTTCTAACGACGGCTAACCATTGCGTTGCTTACACGACGGCATGCATAATGAGACAGGGCTTGTACCTTATTTGGTTCTTTCTCTCTGTCTCAGTGTTTCTGCCTCAGGCGAAGGCAGATCTTCATTTTGAAACAATAGCCAGAGAATGAACAGGAACTTGTCATTATGACACCTGATCTTTGCATATTCTGATATAAACCAAACGCTACACCCTGTTCGCCTCCTTGTTCAGCCTGCTCCGTGCGGAATCTAATTGATATCTCAGTGAGGACCTACAAGCTATATTCTTCTTCTTTTTCTTCAGCTTTATCATGCCGCTAATATTTACGGTTAGCGGCTCAGACAGGGGAAATATGTTATTCACGGTTACTAAATCCACAGCCCTATTCGAAGTGTTTGTGTTTGTCTTCCTCAGGTTGATAGAAGACATTGTGTTTTAGTTACTAATTAGTCTGACTGGTCCTTCAGCAGATTCTGGCACCCACAGCCTCTCACAGCAGTCAGGTTTATCCAGGTCACACTGCGTTTATGCAGTCAGACCAGTAGTGCTCAAGGCTAGTTCAATAGTTCCTGTCAAGAGGAGCCACTGATCATTTTGCAAGAGCAACTGTGCATGTGTGTGTGTGTGTTAGTCAGCTGGTGTGTACATTTCCTTGTGTGTGTTTAGTGTGTACCAGCCTGAATATTTCCTTGTGTGCGTGTGTGTGTGTGTGTGTGAGCGTTTGTGTGTGTTTGTGAAGGGAGTGGAAAGAGAGTGGGAGGGAGGAGAAGTTTCATATTTTCTTGAACGCCTTGTAAACAGACACACACACACACAAAACACACATGCACAGCACACACACGCGCACGCATACACACACACCACTCCAAAGCTTTGTTGAGCAAAGGCTGTTTGCCCGATCTCAACTATCCAAACATTGAGCGGAAGGATTGAGCTATGAGATAACACACATTGGATAGAAGAGAGATGGAGAGAGAAGGAGACACAGATATGAGAGAGGAGAGAGAGAGAGAGATGGAGAGATTGGGATCTGCTCTCTGTGTCATTGTGGGATTGTGTTTTCTCTATGCTCATGATGCCTTCACCTCAGATCAGATTTATATATAAGGATCCCACATCTCTGCTAGGATTTAACAAACCGACTGATTGCACACACACACACACACACACACACACACACACACACACACACACACACACACACACACACACACACACACACACACACACACACACACACAACACACACACACACACACACACACACAAACACACACACAAACACACACACACATACACACGCATTCTATTGCCTATCACACATTCCGTTTTTGCATTTGCGGATTATTATCTTTTCAGTTCAATATGATTTGCCTCCTCGCTCCTGAACCTTCCAGATTCTCACGGCTGGCTTCTCCACCCCTCTCCTCAGATCACCTCTCTGCTCTCATCGGGGCAATTAGCTAAAGAGTATTTGGCCTAGACACACAACATGCCTCAGACCAACACACTGGCTGTGTGTGTGTCTGTGTGTCTGTGTGTGTTAGATCCATAAATAAGGAAAGATAGTTATCAAGTGTGCGTATGTTTCAGACATAAGGGAGGCTACTGCGTTGAATTACAGTCCCAGTATGCAGACGTTCACCCCGATCAAGTGCTCGACTTCCTCCATTGTACTATATGTATGTATGACTAGGAAAATGTGTGTATGAATGTGTGTGTGTGTTTGCGTCTGTGTGTGTGTGTGTGCTTGTGTCTGTTACCCTCCCCGAGGATAGGAGAACGGTTTGTGTCTCGTTGGCGTTCTAATCAGCTCCTCCTCCTCGAGGGGTCAAAGGTGACTGACGAGACTGGGCCCTCGGCCAGCTCTCTCCAACACACAACCCAAGGACCCGAGTAGGGAGGGAGAAGGAGGGAGAGACGGAGGAGGGAGGTTGAGGTGGAGGGTGTGTGTGTGTGTGGGGGGTCGAGATGAAAGCAAGAGACCCCTGAGGACACATTGTGTGTGTTTGTGTGCCTGTGTGTTTTTCTCTGTAGTTGCCCATACACACCACGTGAAAGAGCCAACCCAGGGGTTAGCAGGTCGTGTGTCTCTGTGACCCCTGCCGGAAGTTGATACAGCATAGTGTTGGGTAAACCAAATGAATAGGATCACACAAACAGTAGCCAGCAGTAGCACTGATAAGAAAAGAAAACAAGGTCTTCCTTTTCATCAAAGCCTGTCACGTATCATATATCAGTATACTGATTCACAGTCGACAGTATGTTCCTTCTCGCTCTCATATCTCTTTAACTTTTCGAACGGTGTGTGATTTTCTCTTCCCTTCCCGATGATCTGGCTTCCTGATGCCTTATCTGTTCTATCTAGTCCTCCATTATCTGTGTAATTAGCTTCCTCGTTCCCTCCATCAGATTGGTGTTAAGCAGTTTTTTGACCTTGTCCTGAAACACAGGGGGTCACTTCTCCCGACACAGCCGACACATCCTACTGCCATTACCACTCATCATCATCATCGCCTCGATTGATAAAGCCGATACGCAATTAGCCATCAATAATCTAATCCACTTTTTAACGCGAGTGACCGAACGAACACGTTTTAACGCGGATGAATGGCGAATACCTGACGGGTTCAACTGAGACGTCACCTGTTGGCCACATCTAACGTGCTGTCTATTTCTCTCCCTTCCCTCTACAGATTTGTACCGGGTCAGGGCCTGGTGCTGTATCCCCAGATCGGGGACAAGATGGACATCGTGTGTCCACGTGTGGACGGAGGGGTGGCGGACGGCGTTGAGTACTACAAGATCCACATGGTTCCCAGGGAACAGCTGGAGAGCTGCACCATCACCAAGGCCGACACGCCGCTACTGAACTGTGTCAAGCCGGACCAGGACGTCAAGTTCACCCTGAAGTTCCAGGAGTTCAGCCCCAACCTGTGGGGCCTGGAGTTTTTCAGAGGGACGGACTACTACATCATCTGTAAGTGCCTTCGCGTCGTGTTCTGTCCGGAATTGTGCGCGTTACGCCCCCGCTGTTTGGTTGGCCAATCGCGTTGGGGCACTGCTGTTGCCGTTGACGACGACGACACGTTTCTGGTTCTCGTGGCTTTCGGGGGCTTTCTGTTCCGTTCCGTTGAGATGTCCTAGTAGGAACTGTGGTGCTGTTTGAAAAACAGGGTGTTGGACCGAACCATCTGTGCAGTGCTGGTGGGGGGGGGATCGGACTGAACCATCTGCGGGTGCTGACAGGGGGTGGCAGGGAGAGGACCATCTGGGGAGCTCTTCCAATGCCATCTGTGATCTGTCAAACCAGTGAAGGGCCTTGTTTCTGACTGAGTGGAGAGGAGAGGATGAGGAGAGGATGAGGAGAGAAGACACACACACACACACACACAGACACACACACAGACACACACACACACACACACACACACACACACACACACACACACACACACACACACACAGACACACACACACACACACACACACACACACACACACACACACACACACACACACACACACACACACACACACACACACACACACACACACACACACACACAGAGACAGACAGACAGACAGACAGACAGACACACACAGACACACACACACAGACACACACACACACACACAGACATACTATCAGTCAACAGCCCCATTCTCTCTCTTTTAATTTGTCCGTCTCTACCTCTCACACACAGTCGGTCTGTTCACCGTTCAAATTGACACACATCCTGTCTCCCCTCAATCACTGGCACATTCTATCTATGCTATTAGACGACAGACACAGAAAGTAGATTGATAGTGTGTATGTGTGTATGTGTGTGTGTCTGAGCACCTGGGAACTGACTCTCGTTCAGTAGCATGACAGCTAGCTACAGGCGGCAGCTGGAAACTGCAGCAGGGAGGACTTTGGTTGAGAATCTAACAAAGCTCCTCGCTTCACATGTTCAAGCACCGTGGCCAGCTGAACAGAGACAGAGGCGTGTGTGTGTGTGTGTGTGTGTGTCTGTGTCTGTGATTGTATGCACAACGGTGTGTAATCTGTGTGTGCCTTATTTGGGGAGGACTACTTATCTCTGTGTGTGTGTGTGTTTATGCAGCATTGGTTCTGCTGTAAAAACACACGCAACTCGTGAGCGATTCTGCGGCCCGGAATAGCTCACTGGGGTTTTTTATTGTTTTCTTGTTGTCGAGCTGAGCGGTATTCGATAAGTAATTAATTAAAGAGTGTTTAATCCTGAATTCTGCTTTGAATTAATCAGTGGGCCCACATCAATGGAATCTCAGAATCAACCAGATGGATTAGCGCTGTCTAGCCGCGTTTAGCCTGCACATAGACAATATCCATATCCCCCTGGAGTCACCATTCAAACAACTGGGACGTTAGCTCATTGATTGCCCTCAAACAATCTGTTGGATTCCAACATATGACAACTGCCTGTCGTGAACTTAAAGTTACACAACCGATGAATATTGCCCTTGGCGTTAACGCTCACTGATGTGTAGTGTGCAAGTGTTTGGCTTGGCTCTATGTGTGTGTGTGTGAGTTGCCTGTGTGTATTGTGTTTGTGTGTGTTGTCGCTGTGTGTGTGTTTTCTCGGTGTGTGTGTGTGTGTTGTATGTGTGTGCATGTGTATTCTCTGTGTGTGTTGCCTCTGTTTGTGTGTGTGTGCTGTTTCTGTGTGTGTGCGTGTGCGTTTGTGTGTGTTGGTTGTGTCTCTGTGTATGTCGTCTGTGCGTGTGTGTGTTGTATGTGGGTTCTGTTTTTCTGTGTGTGTGTGTGTGTGTGTGTGTGTTGGTTGTGTCTCTGTGTGTGTCGTCTGTGCGTGTGTGTGTTGTATGTGGGTTCTGTTTTTCTGTGTGTGTGTGTGTGTTGGTTGTGTCTCTGTGTGTGTCGTCTGTGCGTGTGTGTGTTGTATGTAGGTTCTGTTTTTCTGTGTGTGTACTGTTGTGTGTGCTGTTGTACTGTGTATGAGTGCCTTTTAGAGCAGCAGACATTCAAAGTGACGGTCCACAATGCTGCTCCGGTTGGAGGCCAACGAGTTTGATGTGATTGTTGTAGGCAGTATGGCCCGCAGCCTGGGACTTAGTGAGAGAGATGGTTACATGAGCTAAAGAGGGAGGGAGGGGGAGAGGAGGGAAGAGAAGGAGGGGGAGAGAGGGAATTTATGGAGCGAACAACGTGATGGCTGCATTGGGAAATTCCATTAAGATTTTAATCATCTGTTCTTCACTGAAATAGAAGAGAAAGGGAGAGAACTCCCCAAAAAAGATTCCTCCTCGTCTCTGCTGTCCCAACGCCTCCAGCCTCTGGAGAGTGTAGACAGGCCTACATCCTACCAGAACCAGAGGACAGAGTGTAGACAGGCCTACATCCTATCTGAACCAGAGGACAGAGTGTAGACAGGCCTACATCCTATCTGAACCAGAGGACAGAGTGTAGACAGGCCTACATCCTATCTGAACCAGAGGACAGAGTGTAGACAGGCCTACATCCTACCTGAACCAGAGGACAGAGTGTAGACAGGCCTACATCCTATCTGAACCAGAGGACAGAGTGTAGACAGGCCTACATCCTATCTGAACCAGAGGACAGAGTGTAGACAGGCCTACATCCTATCTGAACCAGAGGACAGAGTGTAGACAGGCCTACATCCTATCTGAACCAGAGGACAGAGTGTAGACAGGCCTACATCCTATCTGAACCAGAGGACAGAGTGTAGACAGGCCTACATCCTATCTGAACCAGAGGACAGAGTGTAGACAGGCCTACATCCTATCTGAACCAGAGGACAGAGTGTAGACAGGTCTACATCCTACCAGAACCAGAGGACAGAGTGTAGACAGGCCTACATCCTATCTGAACCAGAGGACAGAGTGTAGACAGGCCTACATCCTATCTGAACCAGAGGACAGAGTGTAGACAGGCCTACATCCTACCAGAACCAGAGGACAGAGTGTAGACAGGCCTACATCCTACCGGAACCAGAGGACAGAGTGTAGACAGGCCTACATCCTACCAGAACCAGAGACGGATGCGTTAACTATGCTCACTATGTCTCAAACACACACTTCTCAAACACACACACCACATTGTTTGTAAACAGGAGTCCTTTTTCCCCGACCGGGTACATTGAGTTGAGTGCTATACGTCTTAAATCTTGATTGAAACACACCATTGAATGGAGCTCAGTAAAGTGGCTGATTCTTCATTCAGTCTCCTGATTCAATAAACACAAGCAAATGAAGTTAAGAGGCTGAATGATTAGCGATGACATGTAAAGTACGCTGGACTGCTTTCCGAGACAACGTGTGTGTGTGTGTGTTTGTGTGTGTGTGTGTGTGTGTGTGTGTGTGTGTGCGTGAAAGATGATTTGCTACTTTTATTAGTGCTACTTCTGTCGGTTACTGTCTGAAATCAGAGAAGCTTTTAAAGCAGGTTATGTTTGACCACGCTTAGTGCTATTTGTGATTGGTGTGGAGAGATGTCACTCCTATCTGCTATCTGGAGTGTGTGTGTGTGCTAACTTTATGATTTAACACAGAAGACTGTGATTGGACCTGGCCACAGCCCTCACACACCCTAAGTGACAGGTGAAAGAGTTATCGTGGCAAAATGGCCTCCTGAATTCACAAGGACATGAGTGAATGTGGCCTGAACGAAAGGCGACAAGTCCCACAGAATGTTCTGCCTCTCGTTCGCTCTCAATCTCATACTTTTTTATTACTCCCGGCTTGGTGGAGCAGCAATCTCATCTTTAGCCATGATGGAATAATCTATATCTTTCTTTTATCCCCTCTCTCTCCTCTCCCCTCCATCTCTCCCTCTCTCTCTCCTCTCTCCCTCTCTCCTCTCTCCCTCTCTCCTCTCCCCTCCATCTCTTCCTCTCTCCCTCTCTCCTTCTCTCTCTCTCTCCCTCTCTCGCTCCTCTCTCCCTCCCTCCCCTCTCTCCCTCTCTCCTCTCCCTCTCTCCCTCTCTCTCTCCTCTCTCCCTCTCTCCTCTCTCCTCTCTCCCTCTCTCCTTCTCTCCCTCTCTCGCTCCTCTCTCCCTCTCTCCTCCCCCCTCTCTCCTCTCTCTCCCTCCTTCTCTTGCTCCTCTCTCCCTCTCTCCTCTCTCCCTCTCTCCTCTCTCCCTCTCCCTCTCTCGCTCCTCTCTCCCTCCCTCCTCTCTCCTCTCTCCCTCTCTCGCTCCTCTCTCCCTCTCTCCTCTCTCCCTCTCTCCTCTCTCCCTCTCTCATCTCCTCCTAGCTAAGTCTTATCTGTGCTCTGTAAGGCCCTGGTGGTGGAAGTAAATCCATTTGTGAGGGGCATGTATGAGCGAAGCCTATCCTCCCCGATGCTCCTTTTACACAGGGATTAGCGCTAGCTGCTAGCTCCTTCTGCCAAGCAGCTCAGCGCGGCACAGCCAGGCAGACCGGCTGATATTCCCGGTGGCTTCCTGACCAGACCGGCCTGCCAGCCTACCCGAGGCAACGCCGCGAATGGACCAACAAATTAAACCGTTGTCCGGGTTCCTGGCTGGTTCTGTTACGGTCCATTAAAAAACGGCCACTTGTGTCATGAATGAAATAAATAAAAACGGTGTCCTAGGCTTGGAAACCTGTGAACCTCTGAGAGGCTTAAGCAATTCTGCCATCGTCCCCTCTAAAACATTTAGTTATAACCCTATACTAAACTAAAACCATTATGATATTATGGGCAGGGGGGAGGAGTTGGGGAGGTGGGACTCTTGGCAGTGGGCGGTGCGGGGGGGAGGGGGGGTGGGGGGGTATTAAACAGAGTGATGGGGGGAATGTGGACCACTGCACACTGGCAGCAGGCCAACCCGCTAAGCCCTGGCAGCTCGTTATCCTCCATGTTACTGACCTGATAGACCACAATCCCCCTCTCCTGCTCCCCTCCACGCGCAGTTCTCCCTGCCTCCTCTAGGGGCACCATGGAGCCCAGCAGAGAGAGACTGTGCCAAATACTGAGGCCACGGCTCCGCCCACAGAGTCGAGTGTCCCCAGAACCCGTGTCTGACACTTCCTGAGTGACCCGTCTGGGCCGCGTCTGTGTTCAGCGTTATAATGTTATTCTCTAATCTGCTTTTCCATATTTAATAAAAGGCCTCTCAGCAGCTGTTTAGGAGCCTATTTTGAGCCTCCTCCCAACTCATCCACGAACGCCCCCCACCCATCACCCCCCATCACCCCGCGTCTCACATCTGTTTCCGTCGGCTCAGCTGTAACACGGGCTTTAGGGCACTTCACAACTGCTGCTCTTGCATCTCGCCGCTGTTTAAACACTTTCTCAAGTCCTTTAAGCTGTTTTATTTTCACGGGTTATTGCAATATTCATCACCACCGTCCATTCTTTTAGTACATCAGTTGTTTTCGTTCTTCTTACATCGTGCCCTCGGTGGAAAACAAAACCACGAGCCCGTTTTATTTTCCTGCGATTGTTTATTACCCCTCCTCTTTGTTTTATTCGTCATTCTCCGTGCCGATCTGTTTTTCTTCTGCCCGTCAGCAGTCGTGTTTGAGTTTTGTGTCCAGTAGCCTGGTTGTGTCAGCGTCGTCGTAGCGCTCTCCAGAGTATCTGTTTGTGTCCGATAAGCCGATGCCGACTTTTCTGTGACTCAGCAAAAATCCAAAATGGCCGCCCATTGTTGTCGTCCATTGTGCTGGTTCCTCCGTCTCTCTGTGACTGCCGTTTCCTCTGGGCTCGTCAGCAGAGTTACAGGTATTACAGGCACAGTTACTCAAGCTAATTGGCTCTCAGGCGCCGGCTTTGTGGAGCGTTCTGGCAGCGGTGTGGAACGACTCGCATAGTGGGGCGGTGGATTGGAGCGTTTTATTAAGAGGAAATCACTTCCTTGTTACAGTATTTCCCCAAGGTCTTTAAAAAGCGTTGGCTAGCCCGATACAGGCTTTATGTGCATATGTCACTAGTAACTGTTATATCGATGTGTCCGTTGATGTGTTAGCACAGTGGCTAATGCTAACCTTCTCTCTCTCTCTCTCATCTTTTCTTCAGCGACATCCAATGGCACCATGGAGGGCCTGGAGAACTCGGAAGGAGGCGTGTGTAAGATGAAGTCCATGAAGATAATCATGAAAGTTGGGCAAAGTAAGTATCGACGCCGTATTCAACCAGAACAACAGCCGCACTTGAACACAGACTGGGAGGTTAGCCGTAACACCAGGGGGTCCAGCTCTGCACCCGGGCTCAGAGAGAGAGAGAGATGTAATAGAGATGACGTATCAAGAGACAAAAGCACCCACCCAGACGCACACGCACACACACAGACACACAGACACACAGACACCCCCACCCACACACGCACACACACACACACACACACACACACACACACACACACACACACACACACACACACACACACACACACACACACACACACACACACACACACACACACACACACACACACACACACACACACACACACACACACACACACACACACACACACACACACACACACACACACACACACACACACACACACACACACACACACACACACACACACATACATACACACACACACACACACACACACACCCACACACTCACACACACACACGCTGCCCGCTGCCTGGCCCCTGCCAGTAATTAATGACCATGCCCATTCATAAATCAGCAGCCCCGCCACCCAACAGGGTAATATTCAGAGGTCGTCCCCTACAACAGGAACGCAGCTCACTTAGAACCGCTGAAGGTCAGAGAATTAATTATGGGCTGCGGCACGAGACACACACACACGCGCGCATGTGCACGTGCGAACACACACACCTGGGGGGTGAGTGATCCATATTATCCGTCTGACGGTTGTGTGTCTGTGTTCCAGGTCCCTCTGACTCTGCCCCGCCCAAAGACAACCCCACCAGATATCCACCCAAATACCCAGATACTAAAGTAAAGGACCCACTCAATCCAAATGATGTGCTGAAGACGCCAGGTAGGATAATCCTCAACCTTCCTGTTCTGGAGGAACCAGTGTGTGTGTGTGTGTGTATGGGTGTGTGTGTGTCTGTGTGTGTGTGTCTCTCCCAGTCCCTCTCTGTCTCTCCTTGTCCTTTTCTGTCTTTCCCTGTCTCTCCTTGTCTCACCCTGTCCCTCCCTCCCTCTCTCCCTGTCCTTTCCTGTCTCTCCCTGTCGCTCCTTGTCTCTCCCTGTCTCTCCCGGTGAGACTCTTCGTGCCTTAGTATGTTTTCACACTGAAATCCGTCTGACAGTGACCTGATCTGCCAGCGTGCCACTTAATCTGGCCTGGCACTCTGCAAAAAGCGTCAGAGCTCTGTGTCCGAGGCGACGTAATCCCTTTGTTAAACAACGGAAGGGTCCCTGCATTGGGCCCAGTGCCACCCCGTTACCACCCCGAGCTCCAGAACTAGGCCCTCTGGTGAGCCAGGCAGGGGGACTCAGTAATCCCCCCCCCCAGTGAAGGAGCCCCTATCCTGGGGAAGGGAACTGACTGAGCCCTAGAGTCCTGGATGTATACCAGAGCTGCTGTTATTAATAGAGATGACTCATCTTGGGGTTTTTATCTCATTATACTATTATGTTCCTAGAATGCTTTTTCTGGCAACCGGTTTTATAACTGAAATGCTACTGAATTTTAAACACACTTCAGCCATTTTGTGGCACATTACAAAGCTCAGCTTTAAGATAAAGTAGACGTCTCTATATAGAGCAGAGATGGAATTTGACCTTCACGAATTAGCTGTGTGAAAGCAGCTCTCACTCTCGGGCCATCGTGCTTCACTGCTCTCCACCTTCTGCCACCATGAAAAGACGTTAGAGTTTGAGTAAGAAAGGGAGAGGGAGGGAGGAAGAGAAAGAGAGAGGGAGGGAGAGAGAGAGAGAGAGAGAGAGGGGGAGGGAGAGAGAGAGAGGGGGAGGGAGAGAGAGAGAGGGAGGGAGAGAAGAAAGTAGAGAGAGAGGGTGGGAGAAAAATAAATATTCAACTAGAACATCTCCCCTTCCTCCCTGCACCCCCTCACGCTGTATGACCGCGCACTCTCCTCACGGTGACCTCATCCTCCTCTCTCTTCTTTACTCCTCCTCCCAGTCACGTCGCACATCGATGGCACCGGCGAGACGCCGGGGGGTAACTCGGCGAACTCGACCGGCTCCGAGACGGCCCTGTTCATCGGCATCGTCTCGGGCAGCGTCATCTTCATCATCATCATCATCATGCTGGTGCTCCTGCTGCTGAAGTACCGGCGGCGGCACCGCAAGCACTCGCCGCAGCACGGCGCCACGCTGTCCCTCAGCACGCTGGCCACGCCCAAGCGCGGCGGCGGGGGCGGCGGCGGCAACAACAACGGCTCGGAGCCCAGTGACATCATCATCCCGCTCAGGACTGCCGACAGCGTCTTCTGCCCGCACTACGAGAAAGTGAGCGGGGACTACGGACACCCGGTCTACATCGTCCAGGAGATGCCGCCGCAGAGTCCGGCCAACATCTACTACAAGGTCTGAGCCCGGCCCCCCCCACCCCCCGCTGGGCAGCTTTGGACCGGTCAGGCACCGCTCCTCTGTGATCGCCCCCCCAACACCTCCCCACCCCGGAACGCTCTCTCTCGTCCCCTGGCTCTCGTCCCCTGGCTCTCCTCCCTTGGCTCTACTCCCTTGGTCCTCCCGTTGTTCGATTTCCCTACTTGCTGTTGTGGTGATCATTGTACGTTGCCGGAGAATTTCGGCTGAAGCCGCTGGCGTTCCCCTGGGACCACGTCTGGGGCCGCCCAAGGCTGGAGGGTCCCGAGCGAACGCGTTTCCGAGTTTGGACAAACGGACGGACGGAGACACGGGGGGGACGGGCGCTCCGACGCTTGTTCGTTTTGGATTATGATGGACAGGTTGAAAGGAAACAGGAGAGTGCTAAGGCGTTGGGTCCCCGACAGGGAGAGAGACTAGCGCTGGGAACGTGAGGAGAAAAGACAGAGGGAGACAGAGAGAGGAGAAGAGGAAACGGGAGGGAAGGGGCCGACCACTAACCGGTGATGGCAGGAAGGCGCTCTGCTTACCTGCCAGAGACACTCTGTGGTCGGAATGACGGGAGCGGAAAAGACATGAGGGATTTTGAAATATCCACTCTGGGACTACGCTGACTGACACATTGACATTATCCCATCTCCACATCACCACCCAAACACCCACTCAGCCCTAGTGACCGGGTCCTCTTACTAGTTACCAGCCGGCTTTCTGTCATTGTTTTCTCGTGTCACGATTCGTCACAGTTGTTACTTGAAAAGAAAAATTCAGAAAACAAAAAACCCCTGATTCCCTTTTGTTGTGTCATACTGTTGGTTCTTCTGAGTTTCTTTTTTGGTTTTCATTCCTGGCATTGTTCAACTTGTCTTTTTTAAACCCGCCCACGTACACCAACACAGAAACACACACCGCAGCCCAGATTAGGAGAGCAGAGAGCCGGACGTGAGGAGCCAGATGGTGATGTGACTGAAGCAGAATTTCTATTCGGGCTCCATCCAATCAGGGGATAGGGTGCTCCTACTACCTCCCCCCGTGGGGTCTGGGCTAGCCAATCAGCTTCTGGGAAGGGTGGAGGACCTGGGGCGACCCGAAAGCAGCACTTTTTACACCTCAGGCCCCTCCCCCCGGGCCGTCCACCAGAACACAGGGTGCTACTGGGGGAAGTCCCATAGCCCCACGCTGTCCCGTTAATAAAGGAGCGTTGTAGCGAGAGCTGTAGTTAGCTTTCCATGGATGGAGCTCTTCAACATGAATGGGTGTTAGTGAGCCCGGAGTACCGTCTATAAGATATTCCGACCTGCCTTACTGCTGCAGTTTTAGTGACAGGCTAAGATACGCCCGGGTCGGGCCGACTTCGCCCAGGACCCTGGCTGGAACAGCTCTCGGTACCGTATTGTCTTCTCCCTGGGACGGCCCAGTGCTCCACAAACGTAAAAGCACAGGGACATCGGAGCGCATTGTCACTGGTTCTAAGTTATCGTCTTTAGCATTTTCATATTGTGAGTTTGTTTTTCGCCGTTTTTTACTCTCATTTTTTGTAGTGTAACAAAATATAGATGGACATTTAAAGGAGGACATTTCAAAACCACAACAAAAACCCCCCAGAATTTATTTATGCTAGCCACATAGAGCACACGTGTTTGTCGGAGAGAGGCACTATTTAGAGGTTAACATTAATATATGATGGTATCAAAGTGCACATTATGCAAGCTAGAGTTTGGATTATTTGATAACTACTTCACCCATAGTGTCCCGCCTTTTCATAACCACCAACCCAAAAGCCTTCTCCCGAGACCCGGGTCTAGAGCCTGAGAAGAGAACGGCCGCCAGACGCATGTCAAAAGGGTGAGAACGTCACCGGACCTAAAATAGCCTAACCAGTATCACGAGTCAGACCATCAGTGTGTCCCTCACTCCCTTACTGTAGCACCTCCCAAAGGAGCATGGGACGTTTCCCACGATAATTCTGTTGCTCCATAGTCCCTTCATTCGACCATGTGGTTCTGTCTGTGTGTGTCTGTGTGTGTGTGTGTTGAGTGTGTGCGCCTCCTCAGTATGTCCAGTGAGGCATGTGTATTCACATATATTTAAAAACTAAGGAAAATCATTGGTACATTTGGACTTCCACCGCGGCCAGACGTGCATCTTCTCCTCATCACAATCATTCTCCCATTCGTTCATTAAGAACATCAAATTTCACTTAAAAGCCAAGCCTTTTATGACCTGAGGTTTGTGCCTCTAAGAGGCTACAATATCTGCAAATATGCAATTTTTATTTATTTTTTTAAGAAAAATCGACACCTATGGAAAGTGTTCTTAAACCACTGAGAGATGTAACAACAAATGAAACAAAAACAAAACTAGCAAAAGTGTGTCACGCGAGCCTGCTTTTATTTTATTTGTAGTATTGTTTTAAATCTTTTTTTTCCTCTCCAGTGATTTGTGTGCCGTAGTTCCAAGGTAAACTGTGAAAAAATACACATTTTCAAATGAAATGAACCTGAGCAATTTCTAAAGAAAAGGCTAAAAAAAACACACACACACTAGAAATCACAAACAAATTGCTGTTTAGTTGCTGTCTGAATGCGGCAGAATATGACAATCTTATTAGTTTCTTTGAATCTGATGTCTTTATCTTAGCCAACATTTCTGACAGTCTCCTACCATTGCTCGGTTGGATATATTATCTCTGTGTCTTTTGCATACAAGGTTGGAGCAATGTTGAGAGGATGTTAAAAATGTGTCTATGACAAGTACTTCAGGCTACTGTAAAATGCCTTGCTCGTATTGGTCAGCCCTTGGTCACCTGACGCAGTAATTTTGCACCGTTCTGTAGGTAAGAAACTGTAAATACATGAATGTTTGTATTGTTTATGGATCCTGGGTTGTTACGATAGCCTTATTCACCTTTTTAGCAAAGTTAACGGGGAAAAAAATACATGAAAGCGGATCGCCCGTCAGCAAAACAGAGCATACTAATTTTTTTGGTAAATAGCTTGTGTAAATAATGACAAAATCCCAATAAAACATTTTTTTATAAACTCTTAAAGTAAGATGTTTTGTATAAAAATTTGAATTTTTGCAATGTATTTTAGCTAGCGCTCGTTGAAAAGCCCGTGTCCTCCCACACACCCCCTTTTGCACTGTTCCCATGGAAATCTGGTTTAAAAAAAATTGAAAGATAAAGTTGCCAAACCAACTGCTGCATATTTGTGCCATAAGTGTGTACCATAAATATTTATTGATTTTGTTTTTTCCTTCCATTTTGATTTGATCTGATTTGTCCAGTTTTTAAGTAACACAGTATTATGATTGTGTTGTTCGTTTGTCTGCCTATCCTGGTTTCGTTAGTTCTGTCCGGTTTTTCTGGTGACCACACCTCCGGTCCCTCCCCTTGCAGTTTGAGATGGCCCGGCCGTTGAAATGGTTAAGCATTCAAAAACGAAAGAAACGAAAGTGAGGAAAAATGACACACATTCCACCAGTCTGTTACAAACTGAAAATGTTTTTCAATAAAATGTTTTTCCTATGGACATGTCGCCTGCCTGTGTTGTTTTGAGCCTGTTTGAATAGCTGTCGGTCTCCACTACTGGACCTCACACTCTGTTATAAGAAAAACATTTACATGCTCTGGTTTGCCATCGTAGAAACGTGGGAATATTTGGATGTTTACTGGTCTAAGATATAAAAGGGCAATTCATTTCAACAAATCTCAAACAAAAAACAATAAACGATCAAATTAAATTATTATTCATAAGCCGATAACAGCCCCTCCCATAACGGTCCTTTGTCATCATCGCCATGACGATGCATGCTTAGTTAGGGTTAGGTTTAGTGTAAAACTTACAAATGGGCAAGTTGTTGAAATTTGATGACCTAGGTTTAGGAATTACCAGTAAGGTTTAATGTTTTGCCTTTGGGATAGGTTAAGGTCAAAGGTAATTGTAAAGTCATCGAGGTTTAGTGCGTAGTGTCATTTAAATAATTTGGATTACTCAAACTGAGTAACGTGATCTTGGTTACGATCCTAGTCAGAGAAACAAGAAACTGTATAGTGTTTTTCTGTCTTTAACCTAACTCTAAAACTAAACTGATTGGACCCATTGTTTCAAAACGCAGTTCAAATTGAAGTACTCCTCTTTTGTAGTGGTTATACCATGAGCACCATTGACAGGCTATTTAGATGTGAAAAACGTTCGCCAAATACCACATTTACAAAAGGCCTTTGAGGAACCTTTTTGTTTGTGAGACAATCATTTGAGTTGTTGAATTCTGTTGAAAGTGCACACGTTAAATAATTTGTGTCTATTAGACCCGTGGGGCAAATATATTGAATCGGCACAAAATAAATGGATCAGTAAAAAGCCTAACGTATAGTCTTCTTAAATTAGGCTGGTTTTTGACTGAGGAGTGGGCAGAACTCCAAACCATCCGTTTGGACCAGTGCATTCTTCACAGGCTGTCTATTGGTTGCAGAAACCATGACTGATAAGCAGTTCACGCCTGAACACTTGAAAACCCGAACACAAGCACACTTTGCTTCTCAGATATAGCAAACAATTAATCCAATCTAATTAATTCATATTCAACACTGAAGTCCCACTGAGACCAGAAACCTCTTTTACAGATGATCTATGAGACTTCTGGAGATGCATTTTGCAATCGATTTCCAGGCTTTATTTCAACAGCACTGTTCTTCACTGTTTCACTTCAATTTGGTAGTGAAGGCCTACTGTATAGAAGCCAGGTCAAATATGCACAACGGCATATTTGTTTTGCCCACACATCCTTTAGGAATTTTAAGATAATTATTGCATTGTTCTAAAACATCTGTCATCGGATTCTGATGTGAATTCTAATGTGGGTTCTATGTGGATTCTTATTGGATTACTATTGGGTTCTAATGTAGATTTCTATTGAATTCTAATGTGGATTACTATTGGGTTCTAATGTAGATTTCTATTGAATTCTAATGTGGATTACTATTGGGTTCTTATTGGATTCCTATTGGATTTCTATTGGACTCTAATGTGGATTCTTATTGGGTTCTTGTTGGGTTCTTATTGGATTCCTATTGGATTTCTATTGGATTGTAAAGTGGATTCTTATTGGGTTCTTATTGGGTTCTTATTGGATTCCTATTTAATTCTAATGTGGATTCTTATTGGGTTCTTGTTTGGTTCTAATTGGATTCCTATTGGATTGTAATGTGGATTCTTATTGGGTTCTTGTTGGGTTCTGATGTGGATTCCTTTTGGATTCTAATGTGGATTCTTATTGGGTTCTTGCAGAGTTCTTATTCAGTTCTAATTGTATTCCTATTGGATTTTAATGTGGATTCTTATTGGGTTCTCGTTGGGTTCTAATTGGATTCCTATTGGATTGTAATGTGAATTCTTATTGGGTTCTTGTTGGATTCTAATGTGGATTCCTTTTGGATTCTAATGTGGATTCTTATTGGGCCCTTGCAGAGTTCTTATTGGGTTCTAATTGTATTCCTATTGGATTTTAATGTGGATTCTTATTGCGTTCTTATTGGGTTCTAATTGTATTCCTATTGGATTTGAATGTGGATTCCAATGTAGATGCTTAATAGATCCCTAGTGAATTGGAGTTACGGTATTGTTGTTTGTTCATGTATGTTCCAGGTTAGGTCTGTATCATGGAAACAACCTGACCTCTACAGCGGTCCAATTCTTAATCACTCTTAAGTAATTGTTTTTTCTATGTTTTACAAGTTCCACTTACAGCGCGTGTTACAAATGATTCCATTGAATGTGTCCTGACTACGTCTTTAATGACTATATCCAGAGGACATTTCAGCAAATGTATTATTGATATAAAATGAGTGAACACAAGAGCAGCGACACATTTGGGAACTTGTGCGCTTGTGTTTGAACTACTGGATGGAATGTGACAGACGCTCTGTGGTAAAACCTTTAATCCTCAGAAATCCAATTGGTTTAAACATACAAATGCAATTGTTTTAGAATGTACATTATTGTTATGGCATTATTTATCAACTTTACTTTCAGGACCCCTCGAGGTGTGTAATAAAACGTACAACACCTACCAATATTTAGACATTAACTAACATTGTTCCTTAACTACTAATTGGTGTAACAATATTCCTACCTGCACACACACGTCGTGTTTACACCTAAAGAGAAATGATTCATTGGTTGGAAATGTTCATGTGTCACCTGACTATGCAGAACTCGTTTGTTTAGCGTGGAGCCCCGGGGCTACAGCGCACCTGCGGACAGCAACCAACACAGAGCTCACATCGCTCCAACTCGACGCTGTTCTACGCTACTTATGATTCACCACGGCGACATCTCCGCTAAGCCCTCTGTGGCGGAGACCTGTTGTCATGGCGCTGAGAGAACCACCCGCAGCCAACACCCTTTTTGCCCAGAAACCAAACCAGTGACTCTTGGTTTCCCTCCAGGTTCCAGGTTCCCCTCCAGGTTCCAGGTTTCGTTCCAGGTTTCCCTCCAGGTTCCAGGTTTCCCTCAGCCTGTCGGGCTGGTGGTTCTGCAGCATGGCACCGCCCTTCTGTGTTGCATATTTCGTTTTTTTCGAAAATGTTTGTTGATATACTCTGTCACACAGAACTGTTCATTCCATTAGCCTTACGTTATATTTTCAACTTGGTTATCAGGGACCTTCCCGAGTATTTTAAGTGAATGGGAGAATGTGTTAAAACTTTTGTCTGGATGATTTTGTGAGGCCTGTTAAGGAAATGTCATTGACTACACAGCACTAAATTACACAAGCTTTATTATAACATTTACTAAGGGAAAAGAGACCAACAGAATTATTTAATTAAATAACGAATTATTATAATTATAATAGTTACAAATACAATGTTATTGGCCCTGTTATTTCGATATCTCTGTAATTTTCTCTTCTCTCTCAGCTGGTAATCGGTAGTCTTTTGTCACAACGCTTTAGATGCCATCGATCACCCAGAGTCTTCAGTAATTGGCTGGCATTGACTGGATCTCTTTTTTAATGACGAAGCTACTGTACAATCGGCCCTGTGACTTCCATTAGTGAGCGTCTCAGCTGTTAGCCACAAATGGACCCTATTCAGCGTGAGGCTCCTCGTGTCAAAAACGCTAGCTGCTATGATAACCGCTAACTGAGCTCTCTGCTTCACCGAGTGAGAACTAAGTTGCTGTTCAGATTAGCTTTATTAGACATTCACAAAGTGAATGTGTTTAGTCACGTGTGTGTGTGTGGGGGTGTGTGTGTGTGTGTGTGTGTGAGAACTACGATTTCACCTGTTTTTGTGTTATTAAGGTGTGCTCATTAAGATGAGAATTTTTTATCAAATAACCTGATAACCATAATTCTGATACCCACAATGTGTCATAAAAAAAACATTGGAATTTGATAGTGGACCACATTATTAATATCTGTTATTAATATCTATTAATGAAACCAATGTAAAATCTTAGGGTAATATCCAAATTTACAATATAAAAAACGGTGTGTTTCGAATTAAAAAGTGAGTATCAATCATCTTTGCGCCCCACCCTCCGGGCCCGACCAGAAGAAAACTGGCCAATAAGAAACATTTGAGAGACGTGCGAGAAAGCCTGCACTAGGAGTCTGTCAGCACTCTCTGTACCGTCTACAGGAGCCCAAATGGACCATAAAGTCCTCAGGCCCGGTAGGCATCAATCAAACAGACATCCACAGGCCCCGCCCCACATTCACCTCACGCTGTCATCGCCCGGGCTTGGAGCTGTCACTCACCCCGTTGCCGTGGCGATATCTCATCATTACACACCCCGTGTCTGCTTTTGAGGTCAGTCTGACATCATTAGGGCCCAGCACGCCCAGTTTAATGGACCCCCCGATGAGCCAGCAGTGAATCCGTCCTCCCTCCTATCCTGACCCCCCCGCCAGACAGCCCCCGCCCCCCCAAAACCTGGACTCCCGTCCTCTGCACACACAGCCAGGTGTCAATGTGGCGTGTTTCAATGGGAGAGACCAGGAGTGACTTGGAGAGATCTCGTCCCCCACTGAGGCATAGAGGCATATCAGAGCACATGCTCCCACGTGCTGACGCCATGGGAGGTTCCACGCCTCGGTGGACGTCTCAGTGCCGTCTATATCGATCCCTACCATAGTTGGATACTAAACCGCTATCTCGGGAGGTGAGAAAATAAGGGCTTTGTGCCGAACAAGTGAATCGGTTGGAATGTCTCTGACATATCTGCCGGATCTGACATATCTGACAGATTTGACATATCGAACAGATCTGAGATATCTGACAGATCTGACATATCGGACGGACCTGAGATATCTGACAGATCTGACATATCTGCCTGATCTGAGATATCTGACGGATCTGACATATCTGCCGGACCTGAGATATCTGACAGATCTGACATATCTGCCTGATCTGAGATATCTGACGGATCTGACATATCTGCCGGACCTGAGATATCTGACAGATCTGACATATCTGCCTGATCTGAGATATCTGACGGATCTGACATATCTGCCTGATCTGAGATATCTGACGGATCTGACATATCTGCCGGACCTGACATATCGAACAGATCTGACATATCTGCCGTATCTGACATTTCGAAACCGACATATCTGAAAGATGTTCGATGACGCCGTGAAGCAGGCCAGCCCATCTCCCAGCCCATCAGAACAGGTTTGCATTGT
Organism: Dallia pectoralis; assembly: GCA_029465975.1. Lineage (NCBI taxonomy): Eukaryota > Metazoa > Chordata > Actinopteri > Esociformes > Umbridae > Dallia > Dallia pectoralis. The sequence continues at coordinate 4,868,362 of CM055738.1, read as the reverse complement.
AGGTGTCAAGAAACTTTAGTGACCCGGAAGAGATATTAATGAGCAGGCAGGCCGACAGATTCCTAGGCGACACACGCTGACACCTGCATGAACACACCAACATACACACATTTCCTTCCTCATCCTCTTTGTACTGACGAGGGCCTCTTTCATCAACGTTATCAGCTCAACGTGTTATCGTCATTTCCCAACACTCAGTCGCGTGTGACTAAATCGGCGAGTTCGAAATCCGCAACCGTCTTGGGGGTTCGGGAGAAAGCGACAAATTAACAAGGTGATTCAATTTAATTTGCATTGTTTTAATGGGAGGCAAGGGGTTTTGCATATATAAATATAAATAGGTGAATTAGCTCTTCGGCTGGTGCGATGAGTAAGCTTTAATGACAGGTTGGAGTTTTGTGACAATGGAAAGGGTGAACAGGTGACTAAACAATGGACACCCCACAGTTTTACCCAGGATCCTCCAGGACTGTAGTCTCTTTTAATTAATTGTGAAGGAAGGACCCTCCCCTCCGTCACCCTGAACAGAAACGGGCGAATGGGAAACTGCATAAGGAGCTCAATGTTTTATATTAGTCAAATAAACTTGATAACATTGCTTCGCTCTGTGAAATGGCAGGTGACATCTACGCAGTTATAATTTACAAAAAAATGAAATCAAAATATATAATTTTTTTGTATGAAAGCAAAAATAAAAAATATTTAAAATAATTTCAGATATATACATACGAGAACAACTAATAGCAATTGTAGCCAGTGTAGAAATGGGGACGATGGACAATTTGAATCGAAATCTATAAATATAAGTGTAGTGGTGCATATAAATGGATACATTAAGATATACTAATGTGCATTACATGTAAATGGAAAGTGACCAGAGCATGAACATGTCAATTGATCCATATGATCAGAAGATTAATATGGCTGCTTGATAAGTCTTATGTCCGGGGGGTGAAACCTGGCAGCAGTGTGAACAGACCACTCACTTCCTCTAACAGAGAAGAGCTGTGATGTTAGTCAGGCACTATGTGACCACTTCTGTGTGGGAGAGATGTGTATGTGAGTGTGTGTTTGTGAGTGTGTTTGTGTGGACACCCATTCAAGGGTTTGGGTGACTTTGAAATGTTCGTGTTTTTTTAAAGAAAATACATTTTTCTTTTCATTAAAATAACATTCAGTTGATTGGAAATACTGTGTAGACACTGTTAATGTGGCTAATGACTACTGTTACTGGAAATGGAATAGTTTGAGAAAAAGACGCCTCAAAGGTCCACAACAGGCAGCTTAATTTAATAGTACCTGAAAAACACCAATATCTATTGTGAATGGGCGACTCCATGATGGAGCCAACGGGAAAAAAAAACATTATTAAAGACAGGCCAATAAAAAAATAGATTGAGGGGGGCAAAAGAAGACGAACACTGGACAGAAGAACTCTTAAACGAAATCTGCTTTTCCCGTTCGAGAACCTTTTTACCATGAAGGTAGGACGTTTGAAATCTTTCTGGTTTAGTTCAACATTGTCTAACCAGGTGAGCCGACTGAGAAGCAATTAAAAATGTATGACAACACTCAATTATGCGAATATGCAATCAGGAACACAATGTGCTATGAAGTAGGTAAGATATTATTAGAGTAATACCAATAAGAAACATCTATGAAGTTATAAAAATATAGATAAATGCGTTGTGGTTCATATTACAATGTAATTAGTATTATGTTATTAATGTGCAGAAGCAGTTCAGACTATTTGTTTATGACACCGTGAAGTGTGATTTAAGTGTGGGAGTATTTTCTTATTCGTTCTAGTCTCTGGCAGCAGATAACTGAAAAGAATGACGTTTTTACTTTAGGAGTGATGAGAGTGAGCCATCTACCAGAGCACAGATGTCTTCTGGGCCGGCAGAGGTTTAAGAGCTAGCTGAAGAAAGGTGGTGATTTGCAGAGGAAAGACTTATAGGTTGTTACCCGTCAGTCTAACGTTTGGTGGGAAGTGAGGACCAGTTTACTAGAGAGGAAAGACTTATAGGTTGTTACCCGTCAGTCTAACGTTTGGTGGGAAGAGAGGACCAGTTTACTAGAGAATACAGATCATAATGGTGAATGTTGTAACAGTGACAAAGTGGACAGGGTTGTAATAAACTCATCTAGTCATCGATTCATTGTGATTGTTTTGCAGCATCGGAGGCTTAACTGGAAAGCAGGAAACCAATTCCAGCTTTGATTCCAGACTGGAGGTGACTCATGTGGGTCCGGACTGAGCTTGAGTGGGCTCATCAGATAATGAGGTCTTAGTCACGGGGTCGAATAGCTGTATGGAGATGGAGGAGTGGGACAGGAAGACAGGATGGAGATGAAGGAGTGGGGCAGGAAGATAGGATGGAGATGAAGGAGTGGGGCAGGAAGATAGGATGGAGATGAAGGAGTGGGACAGGAAGACAGGATGGAGATGGAGGGGTTGGACAGGAAGATATGGAGTTGCTTTCGTATAAATCCTGTTGGTATCTCCTGTGCATTCATAATGCATGAAGAACATACCGTTTATCCTCCAGTGCTGCAGGCGAAATCTCCACCGACATGAAAGCAGAGATCCATGTACAGAATAGGTAACCACGGTACCGTGTGTACTGGCTTCACTGGCTCACGTATTGGGTCACATATGACGTACAATCACACGTTTCCTGTTGAACCTGGCGGTTTGATCGGTCCCTGTTAATGTCAGCCAAACTCTCAGTCTGTGGGGGGATGATAAGGCAGTATAACGGGTGCGCTAAACGAACGTTGTGGGAACGTGTGTGCGTGTGCACAGTGCTACTGGGGACGGTTGATACGACTCATAAGGTGTCAGAGTCCAGTGTTTAACAAGGTCTGGTTGACTGGCTACTCTGAGACTGTAGCTGGCTGGCTGGTTCTCTCTATCTGACTACCCCTCTCTCTCTCTCTCTGACCGTCTCTCTGACAGTCCCTTTCCCTCTCTCTCTTTTTGTCTGTCATACTCTCTGTCTCTCTCAATCTGTCTGCCTCTCTGTCGCTCTGTCTCTCCTAAAACAAGAGGAGGAGTTTGTGTCGCTCTGTGGTGGAGTGCATGCATTGTGTTGTATGACGTCCCCAGCTTCTCCCCAGGTCGCCGTTGTAAAAAAGAATTTGTTCTCAATCGACCTACCTGGTTAAATAAAGGTTAAATTAAAAACATTTAAAAGAGGATGGTAGAATGCCCCGTTCCAGAGGAGGAGAGAGGACAAGCAAGGAGGAACGAAGAAGAATGCGGCGAGGGAGCAAGGAGGGTCGAGGAACGACGAAGAAAGAGGAGAGAGGAGGAGCAAGGAATGAAGGAGACAGAGGAGAGAGGAGAGAGGAGACGAGAGATGAGGGATTCTGGATAATATTTAACACAATAGCGGCCAAGCTTTAATTAAATGAAACGCCAGCGCATTTCTTACAATACATTTAAATGAGCTTAACAACTGTTAAGGCGAAATAAAATGTATTTTTGCAAGTGTAAATTATTCTCTGTAAATGACAGTTTATTAAGACAACAATGCTAACATCTGTACGTATCGCACACAGCAGCGATCCCACATTATAGTGTAAGAAGTGACATCATATTTCATAGTGACATTTGCACAGACAGACGCTTACCCAGAATATCTGCCTCTGAATAAAGACGCGAGTCAGACCCGGGCACATGCAATAGGAACCAATAAGATGAGTTGTACGCTTATAGTATAGGCTGGCTACAGGTGAGGACAGAGAGGACAGACGAATGAGGAGACAGACAGCTACACTTTCCTCACCAGCTCCTCATCGCTCAACACCTCCTCCTCTATTATCTCTACCTCAATTTTCTCTCTCTTCTCTCTTTGTCTGTTTCTACTCCTCCCTCCTCTGTTTTCATTATATCTACACGCTCCTACATGGCCAGTATCCCAGACCAAGTTCGGTAGGACTGTGTGCCTTAACCGGTGTGTGTGAGTGTGTGTGTTTGGTAGGTCTGTGTGCCTGACACGGTGTGTGTGAGTGTGTGTGTTTGGTAGGTCTGTATGCCTGAACCGGTGTGTGTGAGTGTGTGTGTTTGGTAGGTCTGTGTGCCTGACACGGTGTGTGTGAGTGTGTGTGTTTGGTATGTCTGTATGCCTGAACCGGTGTGTGTGAGTGTGTGTGTTTGGTAGGTCTGTATGCCGGACACGGTGTGTGTGAGTGTGTGTGTGTTTTCTTTTTGCATTGATCGCATATCTTCGTTTGAATTGTTTTGCAAGCTAAAATGTCCGGACGTTCTGTGGAATCCAGTTTGTCGCTGCCAATTCTGTCCGAAACAGATGAAGTGAAATGACGAACTTTGGACACCCTTTAAACTTCAGATTCCCTGCAGGTTGGCTATTCCAACAACATCAGAATGATCAAATATGTTGGCATCTGCGAGTGTGTGTGAGGACGCAGGGAGTCAGGGGAGGAACAGTAGGAGGTTAGATGGGGAGAGTGTGAGGCGAGGAGCGCCGAGAAAATACAGGAGAACAATGATGGCTTGTGTTACAAGACTGGGCTGGGTGAAGAGATAGCATCTCCTCTGCTGCGGTCAAAGACCCAGTCTGTCTCCTGCTCCTCTCAGAAGAACAGCCAACACACAGAGAGAGAGATGTGAGAGAGAGAAAGGAGAGATATGGAGGGAGAGACGGAGAGCAGAGAGATGGAGAGAGCGAAAGGAGAGAGATGGAGAGACAGAGAGGTGGAGAGAGCAAAAGGTGAGAGATGGAGAGATAGACGGAGAGGAGAGAGAAAAAGGAGAGAGGTGGAGAGATAGACGGTGAGGAGAGAGAGATGGAGAGAGAGAAAGGAGATAACCAGAGAAGAGAGATATCAGAGTGAGGAAGACAGAATGACAAAGAAAGGCAGAGAGAACAAAAGGTGGTGATGCTGTCACACTTGGTTTGTGAGAAAGGTGAGAGACAACAGAGAGAGAGACAGGGGACAAGACAGAGAGAGAGAGAGAGACAGGGGAGGAGACAGACAGAGAGAGAGAGAGACGGGAGGAGACAGACAGAGAAAAATAGACAGGGAGAGACAGAGAGACAGAGATATACAGCCAGGAAAGATGTCAGAGGAAACAGACAGTCAAACCCTCAGACAGCCGAGGAAAAGTACGGAGGAAAAAAAAACTGAGTGCACTGAGGCAAAAAAAACATTGCATTCCATCATGAATGATTGCTCCATTCTCCGCACAGCCCCTCCATCAGCTCCTCCACCAGCCCCTCCATCAGCCCCTCCATCAGCTCCTCCATCAGCTCCTCCATCAGCCCCTCCATCAGCTCCTCCATCAGCCCCTCCATCAGCCCCTCCATCAGCCCCTCCATCAGCCCCTCCATCAGCCCCTCCATCAGCTCCTCCATCAGCCCCTCCATCAGCTCCTCCATCAGCCCCTCCATCAGCTCCTCCATCAGCCCCTCCATCAGCCCCTCCATCAGCTCCTCCATCAGCCCCTCCATCAGCCCCTCCACCAGCTCCTCCACCAGCCCCTCCATCAGCTCCTCCATCAGCTCCTCCATCAGCTCCTCCATCAGCCCCTCCATCAGCCCCTCCATCAGCCCCTCCATCAGCCCCTCCATCAGCCCCTCCATCAGCTCCTCCATCAGCCCCTCCATCAGCCCCTCCATCAGCCCCTCCATCAGCCCCTCCATCAGCTCCTCCATCAGCCCCTCCATCAGCCCCTCCATCAGCCCCTCCATCAGCTCCTCCATCAGCCCCTCCATCAGCCCCTCCATCAGCCCCTCCATCAGCCCCTCCATCAGTCAGAGATCCCTTTACTAAAAAAGACCTCCACCTCGTACCAACGGTTCACTCGAAGCTTCCTTCAATCTGACGCTCGCATTAATTTCTCCATCATTACTCCATCTGACTACATGTGCTCTTACATCTCTTCCACTCAACACAAATCAAGACATCCTCGTCGAGCTCTGCCATCTAATGTCTTAATGACACAAAATGGCTGATAGAGAGAGAGAGAGAGCTTTAAATAACCCTCACAGGCAAGGACATGCTTTTTAGGGTGAAGATCTTGTCTTAACTATTTTGACACAACTTCACCGAGACGTACGACTGTGACCATGTAACCCAGAAACAATAGAACCCGGAATACGCCCGGCAATTACATCTGAGACCAAACAAGCCTTTAGAAACCTAATTTTCTCGGTCTCTTTTACTCTTTCTCTCTCTCTCACACACACACACACACACACACACACACACACACACACACACACACACACACACACACACACACACACACACACACACACACACACACACACTCTTGAGGCTAATGCATGCTAAAGCAAGCCGCACCCTGATCTCTGCCTCTATGAAATAATTACAACCGTGTACTAGTGTGTGTGTGTGTGTGTGTGTGCGTGTGCGTGTGCGTGTGCGTGTGTGTGTCACCCTTTATAAAGCACTATTCCATGACTGACATTGCTGTTTCGGTCAAGCGGTCATGCCATAGCTATGGATCTACTGTAGCCGCTAACATTTAACAGCTTGGTTATATTATTTGGTAGCCACCATTACTGCTTATGGCGCATTTAAAGTAGCACTTAATTTAAAGTGGACCCCGTGTTCGTATTTATTGTTAGTGTGTCCATAGATTAATGTGTGGGTGTATGCAAATGTGTGGAGACAAACAAACACCGGGATTCATGGTACCATATGATAATGATATATGCCCGTCGATACGGAAGATAAAGTGGGAGGATTTGTTATGTTCGTGCGTGTGTGTGTGCCTTGTGTGTGTGTGTGTGTGTGTGTGTGCATGTGTGTGTGTGTGTGCATGTGTGTGTGTGTGTGTGTGTGTGCCTTGTGTGTGTGTGTGTGTGTGTGTGTGTGCATGTGTGTGTGTGGTTAGTGTGTGCCTTACAGGCAGACTGAGGGTTGAGTATAACTGTTACAGACAGGCAGCCAGACTGAGGTTGAGTATAACTGTTACAGACAGGCAGCCAGACTGAGGATTGAGTATAACTGTTACAGACAGGCAGCCAGACTGAGAGTTGAGTATAACTGTTACAGGCAGCCAGACTGAGGATTGAGTATAACTGTTACAGACAGGCAGCCAGACTGAGGGTTGAGTATAACTGTTACAGACAGGCAGCCAGACTGAGGGTTAAGTATAACTGTTACAGACAGGCAGCCAGACTGAGGGTTAAGTATAACTGTTACAGACAGGCAGCCAGACTGAGGGTTAAGTATAACTGTTACAGACAGGCAGCCAGACTGAGGGTTGAGTATAACTGTTACAGGCAGCCAGACTGAGGATTGAGTATAACTGTTACAGACAGGCAGCCAGACTGAGGGTTAAGTATAACTGTTACAGACAGGCAGCCAGACTGAGAGTTGAGTATAACTGTTACAGACAGGCAGCCAGACTGAGGGTTGAGTATAACTGTTACAGACAGCCAGACTGAGGATTGAGTATAACTGTTACAGACAGGCAGCCAGACTGAGGGTTAAGTATAACTGTTACAGACAGGCAGCCAGACTGAGAGTTGAGTATAACTGTTACAGACAGGCAGCCAGACTGAGGGTTGAGTATAACTGTTACAGACAGCCAGACTGAGGATTGAGTATAACTGTTACAGACAGGCAGCCAGACTGAGGGTTGAGTATAACTGTTACAGGCAGCCAGACTGAGGGTTGAGTATAACTGTTACAGACAGGCAGCCAGACTGAGGGTTAAGTATAACTGTTACAGACAGGCAGCCAGACTGAGAGTTGAGTATAACTGTTACAGACAGGCAGCCAGACTGAGGATTGAGTATAACTGTTACAGACAGGCAGCCAGACTGAGGGTTAAGTATAACTGTTACAGACAGGCAGCCAGACTGAGGGTTGAGTATAACTGTTACAGACAGGCAGCCAGACTGAGGATTGAGTATAACTGTTACAGACAGGCAGCCAGACTGAGGGTTGAGTATAACTGTTACAGACAGGCAGCCAGACTGAGGGTTGAGTAAAACTGTTACAGGCAGCCAGACTGAGGGTTGAGTATAACTGTTACAGACAGGCAGCCAGACTGAGGGTTGAGTATAACTGTTACAGACAGGCAGCCAGACTGAGGGTTAAGTATAACTGTTACAGACAGGCAGCCAGACTGAGGGTTGAGTATAACTGTTACAGACAGGCAGCCAGACTGAGGGTTAAGTATAACTGTTACAGACAGGCAGCCAGACTGAGGGTTGAGTATAACTGTTACAGACAGGCAGCCAGACTGAGGATTGAGTATAACTGTTACAGAGTATAACTGTTACAGACAGGCAGCCAGACTGAGGGTTGAGTATAACTGTTACAGACAGGCAGCCAGACTGAGGGTTGAGTAAAACTGTTACAGGCAGCCAGACTGAGGGTTGAGTATAACTGTTACAGACAGGCAGCCAGACTGAGGGTTGAGTATAACTGTTACAGACAGGCAGCCAGACTGAGGGTTAAGTATAACTGTTACAGACAGGCAGCCAGACAGAGGGTTGAGTATAACTGTTACAGACAGGCAGACAGACTGAGGATTGAGTATAACTGTTACAGACAGGCAGCCAGACTGAGGGTTGAGTATAACTGTTACAGACAGGCAGCCAGACTGAGGGTTGAGTAAAACTGTTACAGGCAGCCAGACTGAGGGTTGAATATAACTGTTACAGACAGGCAGCCAGACTGGGGGTTGAGTAAAAAATGTGTCTTACATGTAAAATGTATTAACAATATTTTAAACAGTATTTTTAGCTTGACAAACTCAAACACTCTGTGACTATGTATACATCAAAAATGTTTTCTGTGAAGGTGTGTGTGTGTCTGTAATTGAAGAGTATACACATGTCACCTTGGTTCCTGAGGGTGTGTTTGGTGTAGTGTCTGTGTCTGTTTAGTGTGGTGTGTGTTTGCTGTCTGTTTAGTCTGGTGTGTGTTTGCTGTCTGTTTCTGGTGAGTGTGTCCCTATGTGGACAGTGTGTTTACATATCACTTTGTTTTCCATGGACTTGGTGTGTGTGTGTGTGTGTGTGTGTGTGTGTGCGTGCGTGTGTGTGTTTGTGTGTGTGTGTAGTATACGGTTGATGTGCAAAGTGAGGGTTTATGTGAGTGGACTGTGGAGTAAGTTATCATAGCTGAGCAGATAAGGGCGTTTGAGACAAAGGCCTCCTCTGTCCGTCTGTGGGCCCTTTGAGTCACTGCAAGTTGATCCGACTGGGCCCGGCCGCCCTGAGCAGGCTGTTCGGTTCTGTCCCGGGCCCACTAAAAACAACTGGGAACAGGCGGCTTAACGAGAACCAGGAAACGCCCCAGTACCAAGGAGGCGGAGTCTGACAGGGAGAAGTTGCGGTACGAGGAGATACGAGAATGATGTAGCGGAGAAGATGAGAAGGACTGGGTTGGAGAGAGAGTGGAGGAGAGGAGGAAGAGAGAGGAGGAAAGGGAGAGAAGTGGGCGAGGATATGTAGGAGTACGATACGGAGGAGAGAGGAGGAGAGAGGAGGAGAGAGGAGGAGAGCAGAGGCGCATTAGCTCTATAGAACACGCTAGTCACCACATCCCCTCAGCGTTCAGTTATTCTATTTCTCTTTATCTGCTCCTTGAAAGGATTCAATCAGAATGTGCGGAACGGAATCGGAATTTCAAGCTGTTCCTTTTTGGGTTTCACGGTGTTGTCACGGCGACTGCACAAGGAATCGCTGAAACTGCTGGAAGCAGAACCACCTGTTTCCAATGGAATCAACCATTGCTTCATACCGTTTAGACCTGTTTACAGCCACAAATGCAGTGACTCAGAAAGTGTCACATAAACACACACACACACACACACACTCAATCACAGATGTTGGGTTTCAATTCTTTTGGGGACCTCAAATCCAAAGATCTCTGTTTCCAATACTTTATCGCTAAAACTCTATCCCACAATCCTAACACAAACATTAAACTTATTGGCCAAGCCTTAACTTAATCCAAAAACTTTGTTAACCAAAAATGTACCCTGATTCTAACGCACTCGTCCAATTGTACGTTTTTCAAAACAGAATTAGAATTTCCCTTCGGGGCAACAGCCAGATAATTATTTTGATAATACATTTGTCAGGTCCTATTATATTTCCGGGGGGATTGAGGTCCCCACATGTAAACCTTAAAGTGGATCACAGGCACAGACAATGTATTTAGTGGAGTCAATGAGGAACAGGAGAGGAGGTGGTGAGGGGGTTAGGGGAACAAAAGAGGAGGTGAGGGGAACAGGAGAGGAGAGGAGGGGAACAAGAGAGGAGAGGAAGGGAACAGGAGATGGGGTGAGGAGGTGAGGGGAACAGGAGAGGAGAGGAGGTGAGGGGAACAAGAGACGAGGTGAGGGGAACAAGAGAGGAGGTGAGGGGAACAAGAGAGGAGGTGAGGGGAACAAGAGAGGAGGTGAGGGGAACAAGAGAGGAGGTGAGGGGAACAAGAGAGGAGGTGAGGGGAACAGGAGAGGAGAGGAGGTGAGGGGAACAAGAGAGGAGAGGAAGGGAACAGGAGATGGGGTGAGGAGGTGAGGGGAACAAGAGAGGAGAGGAGGTGAGGGGAACAGGACAGGAGAGGAGGTGAGGGGAACAGGAGAGGGGGTGAGGGGAACAGGAGAGGAGGTGCGGAGGTCAGGGGAACAAGAGAGGAGGTGAGGAGAACCGGAGAGGAGAGGAGGTGAGGAGGTGAGGGGAACAGGAGAGGGAGTGAGGAGACAATGTAGAAGTACAGTAATCACTTCTGTTTTGTTTCTTACAGTACAAGCAAGCACGTTGAGGAACACTGCATTTGATGTTTTACAGTACAGTACAGTACTCATAGCTAATTAAGATATTTTTGCTTTGATTCAAATAAACATATGTTGTGATTGTATTCTATTTCAGTAATACATTACAGTAATACATTTTAAATATTGTTCAATGATTCCACTGTGTTTGTACTATTCTATTTACCACAGAAGTACATTTACAGGGATTCATTTGCTTGTAGTACCATAATGGAACATGTATCATCAATTTTGTACACAAATATCTAATGATTGGACAAACAACTAACTAGTGAAACTATGGGTATCTTTTGTCTGGGTGATCTAAATCAATGTACCCATGGTATTCCACGATAAATCTATTGTTTGAACCATTGATTGTGCAAATGCAAGGTATCTTTAAAGATATGAATGCACAATGCAATGTTTTGAACATTGGAGAGCCTGTGTTACTGTCACGAGTGGTGAGTAAGGGTACTGCACTGTCTGGTTTCGGGTGCACCCTTTCCTGGTTTATGTTGGTTACAGCTGTTGGGGATTTGTAATCACTGAGCTATAAAGGGGATGGCTAGTTGTCACTCGTTGCTGTTCATTGTTCCATGTCACATTTGAGTTAGAGGTGAGTGTTTGTGCATTAGGATTGCTATGGTTGTGGACTGTATTTATTATAAGGCGCGATATGCGCATTTTCCTTTCAGTTTAAACCAGTGAGCATTGTCGTTGCCGTTTTACGGTTTGTTTTACTTTGTGGACATAATAAACCTGATAAAACGGATTATACGGCTCTGCATATGGCTACCCACACTACACCTTGGACAAGTCGTGACAGTTACAAGTGTTTAATGTTGTGAGTTTTGTGTCTAGAAATGTGGAAAATGACATTAAGATTCTGAGATTATGGTCCAAGGGATCGCTAAAAACTGTAACAATGGCTTACTATACTGGTGAGGATATCTGCTTTGTCAGTTCAGTAATTCACGACGTGCGCACACACACACACACACACATACACTTCCCTCCGAGTTAAAACAAGCGGATCTACAATAGATGTCCCTCTCGACCTCTGACACAGCCGCCAAATAGGACGGACGATGCCAGGGGCAGAAAGCTGAGAAGATGAAGAAGAAGAAGAAGAGGGGGAGAGAGAAAGGGGATGAAGAATAACTCCACCGAACAGAGCCAGGACATGTCTTCTCTCTCCCCGTGGTCGCTGTTACCATGGGGACGAGCCAGGTCTGCAGATTACTACATGGGGGTCCAGGGGGAGGGAGGGTGGCTGTGCGGCTGGGATCTGTGGACCCGACGCCTCTCATCTAGGATCCCACAGTCATTCACTACTTTACATTGTAGCAAAGTGTCATGTCTTCAGCGTTGTCACGTGAACATATATAATCAAATACTTACAGAAATGTGAGGGGTGTACTCACTTTTGTGAGGTACTGTGCGTTCTTTTAAGGCCTGGCGTTCCCGAAATGTGGGAATGCTTTAACGGCTGTCTGTTTGTCTGCATCTATTTGTCGCCATCGTCCATTGACCATTTTTATAATTCTCATTAACACATTCCACTCATCCATCTATTCACTGGTCTACCCCCCCCCCAATCATTGGGTCATATCAACACAGACTAACCCCCCACTAGACACTGGCCAATCATGATTTGATGAAGTGACAATTGTATTAATTTGCACACACATGTACAGGCTTGTTTATTTACACTCTCACACACACACACACACACACACACACACACACACACACACACACACATATATATATGTGTATGTATGTATATAAACACAAGCTAAGAATCTACACTGACACATACTTTGACCTTTCTTTTTGTCTGAATACACAGGATACATTCAATTGCGTCTAACAAAGTTGTTACAGACACACACACACATACACACATAAACAAGAGCCAGGGAAGTAGAGAAACAGCCACACACACACATAAACATAAACTTGAGACAGGGCATTTGAGAAACAGCCACACACACACACACACACACACACACACAAACAGGAGCCAGGGCAGTGGAGAAACAGCCACACACACACACACACACACACAAACAGGAGCCATGGCAGGGGAGAAACACACACACACACACACACACACACACACACACACACACAAACAGGAGCCAGGGCAGTGGAGAAACAGACAGCTGTTTGGGAATGAAGATGAGTGGAAAAGAGGATTGTTATTTAAATTCACTTTCAGCCGGCTGACTCTGGAGGACGACAGGAGCTTTTGATCCAAAAGGCAAGTGAACGTGGAAACAGAAATATGCAGTCAGATCTTTTCATATGGAGGGTTAGCAAAAGAGAGAGAGAGAGAGAGAGAGAGAGAAGAAGAGAGAGAAAGTGGAGGAGCGAGAAGGATGGACGGGTGGAAAGGGAAGTGAAGAGGAGATAGAAGGATAAGATAGAGGGAGGAAATAGAGAGGGGCGTAGAGAGATAGAGAGGTAGACAGGGTGGAGAAGGAAGAGGTGAGGTTCTGATAAGTTATGGAGAGAGGGGCGTAGAGAGATAGAGAGGTAGACAGGGTGGAGAAGGAAGAGGTGAGGTTCTGATAAGTTATGGAGAGAGAGGGGCGTAGAGAGATAGAGAGGTAGACAGGGTGGAGAAGGAAGAGGTGAGGTTCTGATAAGTTATGGAGAGAGAGGGGCGTAGAGAGATAGAGAGGTAGACAGGGTGGAGAAGGAAGAGGTGAGGTTCTGATAAGTTATGGAGAGAGAGGGGAGAGAGAGGTAGACAGGGTGGAGAAGGAAGAGGTGAGGTTCTGATAAGTTATGGAGAGAGAGGGGCGTAGAGAGATAGAGAGGTAGACAGGGTGGAGAAGGAAGAGGTGAGGTTCTGATAAGTTATGGAGAGAGAGGGGCGTAGAAAGAGATAGACAGGGTGGAGGTGAGATAAGTTATGGAGAGAGAGGGCGTAGAGAGATAGGGGTGGAGAAGGAAGAGGTGAGGTTCTGATAAGTTATGGAGAGAGAGGGGCGTAGAGAGATAGAGAGGTAGACAGGGTGGAGAAGGAAGAGGTGAGGTTCTGATAAGTTATGGAGAGAGAGGTAGAGGGGAAAGTTCTGAGAGATGGAGAGAGGTAGACAGGGTGGAGAAGGAAGAGGTGAGGTTCTGATAAGTTATGGAGAGAGAGGGGCGTAGAGAGATAGAGAGGTAGACATGGTGGAGAAGGAAGAGGTGAGGTTCTGAGGCAGGAGAAAGAGGCGTAGAGAGATAGAGAGGTAGACAGGGTGTAGAAGGAAGAGGTGAGGTTCTGAGGCAGGAGAAAGAGGTGTAGAGAGATAGAGAGGTAGACAGGGTGGAGAAGGAAGAGGTAAGGTTCTGATAAGTTAAGGAGAGAGACAGGGTGGAGAACGCTCAAGCAGGTACATTGCCTCAGTCAACCCGAAAAGCCTAGTAGTTTACAGCCGCCGATGACTGGAACGAATTACAAAAAATCTAATGCTCGAAGTCCTTATCTCACCCATTGCCTTCAAACTACTCCTGTCTGAACTTTTGTCTGATGACTGTACATGCTAACTGTTGTCTGGTTTTTCCCACACCCTTTTGTTACTTTTGCCATGTCCAATTTACACAGTGAATCATGTTCCTTTGTACTGCTGTCATACCTGTTTACATTCTTGGAATTATTTGCTGTAATTCTATGAATTATGTTTGTTCATGCTCAAATGTTCTTCTCCTAAAATTACGGTCATATAATCTGTGCACACGAATGACCTAGATGTAGATACACTTTAACCTTTTACTTTCTGTGTATAGACACCCCTTTGTATTTTATATAGTAGTTATTGCCATATCAATGCTGATCAACTGATCTAGTTATACCTCATCCTGTATTATCTGGATATTGACTCCACTTGATTCTGTATTGTCATGTAGAATCCCACTGCTATTTGCACTCTTGTATTCTGTGTATTTATTGTGTAGCTGTATGTTGTTTTGCAAATTTTTGCTTTATCTTGGCCAAGGTCGCTGTTGCAAATGAGAATTTGTTCTCAATCGGCTTAAATTATAATGTAATTTAAAAAAGTATGTGAGGGATTAGGGCTGTCCCACCATCAAAACAGTAAGTGCTCGAGGGCTCTCTGGCAGACATTTTGAGCCCTTTAAGCACCCTATCCTGAGCAGCGATGTTTGGGGCGGTCTGACAGTTGCAGGAAGTGGTAAGTGCTTAGCAGTGATGTTTGGGACCGTCTGATAGTAGCAGGAAGTGGTAAGTGCTGAGCAGCGATGTTTGGGGCCGTCTGACAGTTGCAGGAAGTGGTAAGTGCTTAGCAGTGATGTTTGGGGCGGTCTGACAGTTGCAGGAAGTGGTAAGTGCTTAGCAGTGATGTTTGGGACCGTCTGATAGTAGCAGGAAGTGGTAAGTGCTTAGCAGTGATGTTTGGGACGGTCTGATAGTAGCAGGAAGTGGTAAGTGCTTAGCAGCGATGTTTGGGGCGGTCTGATAGTTGCAGGAAGTGGTAAGTGCTGAGCAGCGATGTTTGGGGCGGTCTGATAGTTGCAGGAAGTGGTAAGTGCTGAGCAGCGATGTTTGGGGCGGTCTGACAGTTGCAGGAAGTGGTAAGTGCTTAGCAGCGATGTTTGGGACCGGAAGTGGTAAGTGCTGAGCAGCGATGTTTGGGGCGGTCTGACAGTTGCAGGAAGTGGTAAGTGCTTAGCAGCGATGTTTGGGGCGGTCTGAGCAGTGGTGTGACGTGGATGTGGTTAGAGAACACACCCTGGCTCAGGTCCCTTTCTGGCATCACCTGATGAACTCTTCATAAAGACGAAAAACAGGCTCTACACAGTGTGAGTATTCATGTGTGTATGTTTGCGTGTGCATTTGGGTGCGCGACACCGTTCATGTGTCTCGAAAGAGCTTGTTGTGTGAGGTAAGGAAAACTCCTGCAGAATTGTGTTGAATGAAACACATCCACTGGTCATCTGTCTCAGTGATGGCTTCTACACACTTTGTTCACGCAGTTCCGCCAGCTTTTTGGGCTGCCATTGGCAACAACAACTGATGCTGCTCAAACACCCTATAGCGTATCACAGACCGATGTAGCATGGGTCCGTGCCAAAAGGAAAACCCCAGACATATTGCTTGGTTTACCATCGCTAACGTCAGATTGTTCATAGTGTATCTGAGGGAAAGCCCCCCCACCCCACCCCAATGAGTGAACATTTCGGTTTTACAATGTTAGACCTCCTTGTCCACTTCCTTTGCGTGTTGACGCCTTGTCCAGCCAGTTGTTTGTGTTAAACATGGATCTGACGATGTGTCCTTGCATGCAGTAGATGCTTTAAACCCCCCCCCCCCATCTGGGTGGGGAGGCTGATGCCAATGACGACTATAAGTGGAACTAGTTTCGTCATTAAGATCATGACTGTACATCTGTCGGAAGAGGTTAACTTCCTGCTTTGGCCTTGTCACGGAACTCCTTTCTAAATCCACGCCCTTTGGTGTAGCTACACGGCGTGCGTTCCGCACAGCCTGTAGAGACGAGCAACAGATGCATCATGGTAAAGAGAACAACGCCAAACATCTTCAAAAGCACCGCCAGTGATGTTTACAGAAATAAACCAACGTTGTTTTTGAACGTCCCCTGAAAACATTTAAGTTTTTATAGTTTTAAGTAGAAACTCCGAGTGAGTTGGACTACGGCAGACTATAGGCTATACGCAACTAGGCAGACAAATGAATTCCTCAAACCGAATTTTGACCTAACCAACTGACAGGATGACGTTTCAATGCTAAACACAATTTGGAAAATAGGTCTAACATGAAAATTTGAGAAATATCCCTTTAATAGTAATGCAGTTCTACGGGCTTTCCATCAACTCTACTGGATTATTTTTGATATTTCCTGGCCTCAAAGTGCTTGACATTCACCTAGAGTCTCATTGGGGAGGGCCGGGGGCCACACCGGCTGTATCAGGTGAAGGAATAAGAAGGCCAGTAAGGACCGATTATTTTATAAACGTGGTGAACGAATGTGGGTGAATGAAGTGCACACAGTCGCACACCTCAGGAATTAACGTGACTTGACTCTAACAGTCAGGTGTTCAAATAGGACGGATAGTGTGGGAAATAATGCGTTGGTTTGCCACAAAGAAAAGGTACCTGCAAGGGAACCGGGAGAAAGAGAAGAAAAGCCGGATTTGAATAGAAGTCTTCACACCGGAAGAAAGAAGCCGGGCTGCTGGAGAAAACAATGACTGACATGAAAATGATTTTTTTGAAAGACTGAGGGTGGAGGAGAGAAGGTGGTAGAGGAGGTAAGGGTTGGAGGAGAAAGATGGAGTGACTGTGTGGCTTTTGATTATCTAAAGCACTGCCAGGTGTGGAGGTTTTGCTAAGATGCTGTCACTCCTCTCTCACTGCCCCGAACACACACTCAGAAATATAAACCCGGGATTTTATTGGCAACTGGAATGAAAGTCTCATTCCGGAGTCAGCGATGGTTGGAATAGGTCGAGCTAACATCAGACACAGGCCACGAGCCAACATCAGACACAGACCAAGAGCCAACATCAGACACAGACCTCGAGCCAACATCAGACACAGACCACAAGCCAATATCAGACACAGGCCACGAGCCAATATCAGACACAGACCACGAGCCAATATCAGACACAGGCCACGAGCCATTGTCAGACACAGACCACGAGCCGACATCAGACACAGACCACAAGCCAATATCAGACACAGGCCACGAGCCAATATCAGACACAGACCACGAGCCAATATCAGACACAGGCCACGAGCCATTGTCAGACACAGACCACGAGCCGACATCAGACACAGACCACAAGCCAATATCAGACACAGACCACAAGCCAACATCAGACATAGACCACATGCCAACATCAGACACAGACCACGAGCCAACATCAGGCATAGACCACGAGCCATTGTCAGACACAGACCACGAGCCAACATCAGACACTAACCACGAGCCACACGCTTGGACTTTAACCCACATGTCTGTTTCTGTTTGGAAGACATAAACACTGTCTAACAAACACACACCAACTGACCAAAAATATGTATTTGTTTCAAATGTGTGTGGCAACTGTTTTGGTCTGTGAAAATCTATTTTGACATTGATGTGTGTATATAGCGCAGAGAGACATGAGATGGCTGTAAAGTTTCTACATATTTAGTGGACATTTTGTAGGTAAATGTTTTTTTTATCAGTTAACGCAGCACTTCCGTTTCTTTGATCTCACAAGTCGCTAATGATCCCATACAACAGGAAGTTGTATTCATCAGCGCTTAACTTTACAAAATATATAAAAAGGAAGCTGACTGATGAATCCATTCAGTATCATCACTGACTCCATCTCTTAGCTTTACTTGTAAGGATTTGCTTCTATGTTTTTATCAATAATGCAGAAGACATTCATTCATGTTTATCCAGCAGTCTGAAGGAGAGAGCCTTACTTTATAACTGCTTTCTGTGTGTGTGTGTGTGTGTGTGTGTGTGTGTGTTTACCATGTACCTGCTTCATGTGTGTGTGTGTGTGTGTGTGTGTGTGTGTGTGTGGTTACCATAACAGCTTCTTGTGTGTGTGTGTGTGGTTACCATATAACAGCTTCCAGTGTGTCTGTGTGTGTGTGTGTGTGTGTGTTTGGTTACCATATAACAGCTTCCAGTGTGTGTGTGTCTGTGTGTGTGTGTGTGGTTACCATATAACAGCTTCCTGTGTGTGTGTGTGTGTGTGTGGTTACCATATAACAGCCTCCTGTCTACAGTGACGTCCAGATCTTGGCTCAGCAGGTCGTCACTCAGAAAGTGACCTTCCCAGGCCGCCGCTGGTGGCATATCAATGCATTATGGGTATTAGGATGAATGTCTATTGTTCGGTCGGCACGGCGATTACAGCATCCACACACTCTGATATTAATGGGTCCAGAGTGCTCGCCTCCTCACCGCTCCATCAATCGATAGAGTGCTCGCCGACTGTTAATTCCATCGATGGCTACGGTGAGTGGAACATTTCTACCTCTGTGTGTTTTTAATTTGCTCCGATGAAAGACCCTCACGCTGTCTACTGGTTAGCACCGTTTCCAAGCCGACCATCGCTTCAACTTCAATTCAATTAGTTTGGCCATTGTTACATTTATACCAGACTCACATGTACCAATTTATTTACAAAGTCCCCGTGAACTCTAACTCGGTCCCCATTATAGCGTGTGCTGTTCTAATATTTACGTGCCCTCTGGTTGATGTGTCAAACGGGTAACTCCTAAAACCTGTAATTTCTGTGACTGGAACTGATGTCAAGAGAAACTTAAACCAACCACTTAAATCACACCTCACAGAAATTGTTTCAATGTTTGCCAGACCTGTCATCAGCCAGAGCTGTCATCAGCCAGTGCTGTCATCAGCCAGAGCTGTCATCAGCCAGAGCTGTCATCTGCCAGAGCTGTCATCAGCCAGAGCTGTCATCAGCCAGAGCTGTCATCAGCCAGAGCTGTCATCTGCCAGAGCTGTCATCTGCCAGAGCTGTCATCAGCCAGCTGTCATCAGCCAGAGCTGTCATCAGCCAGAGCTGTCATCAGCCAGAGCTGTCATCTGCCAGAGCTGTCATCAGCCAGAGCTGTCATCAGCCAGAGCTGTCATCTGCCAGAGCTGTCATCAGCCAGAGCTGTCATCTGCCAGAGCTGTCATCAGCCAGAGCTGTCATCAGCCAGAGCTGTCATCAGCCAGAGCTGTCATCTGCCAGAGCTGTCATCAGCCAGAGCTGTCATCTGCCAGAGCTGTCATCAGCCAGAGCTGTCATCTGCCAGAGCTGTCATCAGCCAGAGCTGTCATCTGCCAGAGCTGTCATCAGCCAGAGCTGTCATCAGCCAGAGCTGTCATCGACAATTTGCCAGAGCATTTTGCCAACTGCTGAATATCCACCTGTACGTTTGTCCTGCGGTACTCCACGTCATCCGATGCTCTTGTTTATTGTCCTTGTATGTCGTCTTCATTATTTGTATTTAGGGAACTTAATTATTTAGATGTTTCTGTGTTTTCCTGTCCTCTATACTTACTGCGTCACATTCAACTTTACCCGTTGCTCTTTTCGCCCTCAAAAAGCTAATGTATGCTAAGCTAACGTAAGGAGGGTTAAACGACAGTTATGTCCTCATAAAACAATGCAAATGCCTCCGCCAGAAACAAACATGTCTGTCTTTAACAGAACGTGAGGAAGTCCCACTGTCTCGCGGACAAGACAACGGAACCGAGCTTCAAATATGGTACTGATCGATGAACGTATTAATACTGAAATTGCCCAGACCGACCCAGAAGTGAAGATCAGCAAGAGACATTTCCTGAGCTAATGTCGCGATGGAACAAGTTCATCTCTCCGACGGACTGAACCCACCCGGGGTTTTGCCACACAGGGGGAGTCCATTCACACGCTGGGGCTGTTCTGTCCGGCAGACTCAGTGCTCAGTAGAGGCTAAACGGGTTTCTGATTTGTCTTTAATCGCCATGGCACAAGGTGAGCCGCTCATGTATTACATTTCTAATTGACTCATCACTCAGCGGGACGGGTGTTTGCAAAGTGACAAGGCGTTATCTCCGGGAGGTTTGAGACAAGTCGTAAGGGTTCTTATCTGAAACCTGTACACTTCAGAGAAGGCGTGCAATATTTCCGTGTTTCCCTGGGAAGCCTCTGAAGTTGTCAACACCTGCATGGGGGTTGCAGATAAGAACGATACCTGGCACACCCGGAGTCGCCACCAGCCAAAAGACTAGGGTTGCAAAACCGGATCTCTTCCTGATTCAGGAATGATCCATCCGGGGTTTTAGGAAAACAGGAATTTCATTGAAAGTTATCGATTGTTTTCGTTCAGCCTGAGTACTTGGCTGGTGTCCTGTTTGGGTCTTAGCTAGCGAAAGGTAATGCCAAAACTTTACCTTGGGGTGCTAAAAACAGCAGGCTCATCTCATTCATATCAGAAATTAGCATGCGAGCAACTCTGAACTTTAGACGCCCACCGTCAACAACTGAAGAAGAGTAATATCATTAACAGCGATAACATTATCTCAAAGTTGATATTCATAAACGTACTCATGCATATTCGCCGCGAGGTAACCAGGGGTCTCGCTTCGATCCACACTCTGTCAAGTGTTGATTGGTTGATATACCACCCGTCTGTATTCCTCGGTGTTAAACCGAGCACATCTCTCCTAGTTCATTTGCGGTTTGAGTCAGACACAAACGCTCCACCGTCTGACCCAGCTGTTCTGTTCGCCTCGTGTTTATGCATTCATGTTGGAGGGTTCTGCAAATGACCCGGGGCGCTTGTTTCCATGCGGACGGACCTGCGCGGTGATCGAGAGAGGCGATTATGCATTTGTGTGTGTGTGTATGGGCGGTAGCGGGAGGGTGTTGCCAGTGTCTAGTCGGGTCTGTGCAGCCCGCGGCTGGGTGGATGGTGGGTGGTGACGGGTACAGGGTTGGCTGAGGGATCCCCCTGCCCCGGTCGGGTCCGTGGAGACGGCCTCGGTGTAGCTGGCGGCGTGCCACCCACAGCCCGGTCCGGTGGGTCTGGCTCTACTCGCCGCTGTCGGGGCGGGCGGAACGCGAGTGGCGAAGGTGGGCAGGGAGGAGGGGGATAAACACAGGTGGAAAAACAGAACACGAAAAAAATCGTCTTAAAGGAAAGACAGGAAGAGTCGGTAACCAAGGAAACTCAGCGCCAAAACTTAGACCAGAGCCACCAAAGGATCTTTTCTTCTCTCCCCCTCTGTTAATTTTTCTCTGTTTCATTTCCCCTCCTATTTTGTTCTTACTCTGTTCGACTCCCTCCCCTTTCTTTCATTTCTCTCCGTGCGATTCTACTTCTAACACAACAATCGTTCACACCTCCCACCCATCCTCTCTCTTCCTCCCTCTCACCCGCCCTCCCATCACTCTTCACTCTCCATTATTCCCTTCCATCATACTCCATTACATGCTTCTGTTTTCTAAACTGTCTCTGCACTCTCAGCAAACTGTAAACATCTGGCCGTCTATCAGAAGTGGATCGATAACGAGAGCGATTGTGACTGCGTGCTCTGTTCCCCCAACCCTGTATGGGTTTTATCCAGCCCCCACACTGTGCATGCATGCGTGCTCCAGCCCCCCCACACAGTGCATGCATGCTCCAGTCCCCCCCACACAGTGCATGCATGCTCCAGCCCCCCCACACCGTGCATGCGTGCTCCGGTCCCCCCACACAGTACATGTGTGCTCCAGTCATCCCACACAGTGCATGCATGCTCCAGTCCCCCCACACCGTGCATGCATGCTCCGGTCCCCCCACACAGTACATGCGTGCTCCAGTCCCCCACACAGTACATGTGTGCTCCAGTCTCCCCACACAGTACATGCGTGCTCCAGTCCCCCCACACAGTGCATGCGTGCTCCGGTCCCCCACACAGTACATGCCTGCTCCGGTCCCCCCACACAGTACATGTGTGCTCCAGTCCCCCCACATAGTACATGTGTGCTCCAGTCCCCCCACACTGTGCATGCATGCTCCGGTCCCCCCAGACAGTACATGCGTGCTCCGGTCCCCCCACACAGTACATGTGTGCTCCAGTCTCCCCACACAGTACATGTGTGCTCCGGTCCCCACAACCCTTTGCGGGCGTGCTCCAGTCCCCGCTAGGCTTGCCGTGCCGGTCGAGGGAAGGCAGCCTGGACACAAGGCCTAGTGATTGGGCAGAAAAACAGGCTCAGCAGCCGTCCACACTAATAATAAAGGCCCTTGTGCCCCCCCCCCCCGCGCTGGGCCTGGACAGTGGAGGGGCCCGTTTTGACCGTCCATTGGGTCAGACCAGTCCTCTCGGCTGGAGCTCCTGCTTGAAGACAACCTCCTGCAAAGACTTCTGACTTAATCCACTGTGTGTGTGTGTGTGTGTGTGTGTGTGTGTGTGTGTGTGTGTGTGTGTGTGCGTGCATGTGTGCGTGTGTGCGTGTGTGTGTGTGTGCGTGTGTTTGCTGGCGGTGGATGTGTAAGATAGAAAAAGAGAAAACATCCAGAGAATGAGTTTACGTTAATCCAATAAAGCGACCATAGGACCGTATATGTTTTTACCTGTAGTGTGGGTTCTTACTGCATCAACTGTACCAGTTACTCTGCCAGGCATCTCACCCATGCATGTGGGTTTCTGTGTGTGTGTTTCTGTTTCTGTGTGTGTGTGTGTTTCTGTGCGTGTGTGTGTGTTTCTGTGTGTGTGTGTTTCTGTTTGTGCCCGTGTGTGTTTCTTTGTGTATTTCTGTGTGTGTTTCTGTGTGTGTTTCCGTGTGTGTTTCTGTGTGTGTGTGTGTATTTCTGTGTGTGTCTATTTCTGTGTGTGTGTGTTTCTGTTTGTGCGTGTGTGTGTGTTTCTGTGTGTGTTTCTGTGTGTGTGTGTGTATTTCTGTGTGTGTCTATTTCTGTGTGTGTTTCCGTGTGTGTTTCTGTGTGTGTGTGTGTATTTCTGTGTGTGTCTATTTCTGTGTGTGTGTGTTTCTGTTTGTGCTTGTGTGTGTGTTTCTGTGTGTGTGTGTTTCTGTGTGTGTTTCTGTGTGTGTGTGTGTATTTCTGTGTGTGTCTATTTCTGTGTGTGTTTCCGTGTGTGTTTCTGTGTGTGTGTGTGTATTTCTGTGTGTGTCTATTTCTGTGTGTGTGTGTTTCTGTTTGTGCGTGTGTGTGTGTTTCTGTGTGTGTGTTTCTGTTTGTCTCATAATCCTCCAAACACCTTACTGCAGTTATCCAATAATGATGAATTGAATGCCTGTTCATATATGAGGATGCCCACATTCACTAATGAGTTTCTTAGCCACCACATAAAAAAACACACGCATAAAACACGCCTAGAGTGGACTGACGAAAATGTTTAGAATAATGCTTCCCCTATTCAACCTCCTGCCCACGTGGCTAACGCTAACTCCTGAACGTAGCATTTACACAGGTCACGATAAAGCCTGGGAAATGTGATAAAACGTTTGACGTAAGACACTTTAGTTTATGGCCACATCTTAATCCCTACTTACAAAAACCCCAACAAACCACCAAGTGGTAAGTACATGCCCTGTTGCTCTATAGATTGCTGTCACAGTCACGCGTTCCCATGTATACAAGGCTTATGAATGGATACCTAAACTTTAACAAGCCAACGACAATGTCATTATCATATCGCTCGTTTCTTTAGCTATTGACGACCGCAATTTGCGTGGTACTTCTGGAACGTGACGGTGTAAAAATCGGTACAGAAATGCTTTTCAAACCCACGGTAGGTGTATCTAAAGTATTCTTCTCTCTCTCGTGATGTTCAACCCTAATAAGCCAACGTCCGTCTGATTTGTTTACGTGTTCCGTATGTGTTTTCGTGGCCAAATCCGCCGTTCTGTTTGACACAAAACTCAACTGCAAATATAGAGTTGAAACTGCATGTCAACAGACTCAAAAAGGGATTATAGATAAGAGTGTGTGTGTGTGTGTGTGTGTGTGTGTGTGTGTGTGTGTGTGTGTGTGTGTGTGTGTGTCCATGTGTATTTACGGCAATGCTTGAAAAGCACAAAGGAGCCATGCATACGCTTTAGAAGGAGAAAAAACATACAACCATTCATGCAAAACACAAATGTAAAGAAACATTGAAAAAGATTCACACACATCAGTGGTTGTTATGTGCATCTGCACGTCTTCCTTATTGGCAGTGTTTCTCCTGACGAACTCAGCTACAGGCCCTTTTCTAAACACACGATTGCCTCACTTATTGTTGTTGACATGTATATTTAATGCAGCCATTGCTGTACACGAGGACTGTAAGTGGTGGAAAAGGGCTTTCTAATGGATTATAATTTAGCATAACAAGGCTTTATGCCATCTCAACATCAATTCCCCTCTACGCGTGCACACACGGTAGTCTGAGTGAGCAGGGCGTGTCTAAATACCGCTTCTAAAATGTTTTAAAATGTCGGTGTTGATTATGTCTTTTGTTGCTCTGGGTGGCTACTGGTTTTGAATGCAAATGGAATTCATGTTTAAGGCAATTGGCATCGAGTTGTGCCAGCGTACGTGCAATCAGACAATAATTAAAGCCTCATTTTCTGTTTGGCTGTGGTATTGCTACTTGCTAACAATTGTTTATTAGCTAGCTCTGAGATTTTGAAAATGTGGATTTCACAGTTTAGTGTTGATATTAAAAATGGGTAATGCATATATCATTTTTATCACTGTACAATAACCATGAAGAAAAGCCTGAATTATCAGACGACAATTGCGGTAGATACCATTTCATAGATAGTTTTTTTGCCAAATTCATGCAAATGTCTGAGATTTACCCCATTTAACCATTCCTTGAAGCTCTGTAGAACAGTTCATTTTGACTCGTAGTCTTGTGTACTCACTTTAGACACTCACAGTAGCCTACAACCTCTACAAGATAATACTGGAATTGTTTGGTGAGGGCATAGGTGGAGTAAACAAGTGGTGCCATTGGTCAAATTCAGTCTTTAAACCGATGCAACAGATTCTACTGTCACGAGTGGTGAGCTTGGGCACAGCTGGTGTGCACTAGGTTTTTACTAGGTTTCCACTCGTGGCAGCTGCAGATCGCTTGAGGGTTAGCTAATTAGCTAGCTAGGCCAGCATGTGGGACTTTGGATGTCATTAAGCTATTTTTTTACATGATGTTGCTGCTTTTATGGCTCTTAGGTTAGCTGACATTTCTATAGCTACTGGCTGACACTAGTTAGCTAGCCACTTTATATGCACTCTGCATTTTGACTCCCTCTGCACGTCACCTCTTGGATTAACGTGACAATAAGGCTGCTTGAAAATGCTTCTTCAGCTTTCCGCTAGAGTTCTCAAAACTTAATCAGGCACTCCTTATTCAAATACTATTTAGATTAGTAAATAAATAAAGGTCTTTTTATATCAAAAAGTATGCGACTAATTACTCTCGTGGTGAAATGTCCTAAATTATATTTATTTAGGCACGTCTCCCACAAGCCTCTTCAAAGCGATGTCATCAGGGTCACATGGTTCCCCGGAGAACGCGCCATCATCGTCAAAACCAACATCCTGTTACACATCAATCTTTATGAATTAAACTGGACATTCATTGCAGCTGCCTCTCGCAGACGCTCATCGATCTGGTAACGTCCAGAACGGTATCAGCGGCGACCGTTAAACGGCCAGTGCATTGCTGAGCTGGGGGTCGTCTGCAGTAGCTGTCATCCCTATGGAAACAAGGTGAGGTAAACGGCTTCCTCCCACCCGCTGGCTGAGGCACTCAGAATGGCTTTTACTGGGTCCGCAGCTAAAGAGGGTAATACTGGTGTGTGTGTGTTGTGTGAGTGAGTGTGTGTGTGCGAGTGTGTGTGTGCGTGTGTGTGTATGTTGTGTGTAGATGGGAATTGTGTTGTGAGCCTTATCTGTGTGACACCATCCCATAGCAACGTGTCCGGGCAAAACGATGTTTTCCCCCAGAGACGACATGAGAGCAGGACGAAGGAAACCGGAATGACAAATTGGAGGCTGAGACACGAGGAGTGAAGATGTCAGTCGGTTGTGGCTCCGTTGCTCCGATGCCCTCCCGTGCTAAAAAAAATATTTATGTTTGTCTAACACCCAGCTCTGGTGACCGCACGCGGCAGACCGACCCACTCGCCCAAAGATGAACCTCTCGTGTGTCCCCGTCGGATACGCTGTCCGGGACGCCGGCCGGGACGCCGGCCGGGTCTTTCTGGCCTTGTGGGTTTGGGTGATCTGTTTATCTGCCGCTGTGTGTGGTGGGTGATCTGTTTATCTGTGTGTGGTGGGTGATCTGTTTATCTGTGTGTGGTGGGTGATCTGTTTATCTGTGTGTGGTGGGTGATCTGTTTATCTGCCGCTGTGTGTGGTGGGTGATCTGTTTATCTGTGTGTGGTGGGTGATCTGTTTATCTGCCGCTGTGTGTGGTAGGTGATCTGTTTATCTGTGTGTGGTGGGTGATCTGTTTATCTGTGTGTGGTGGGTGATCTGTTTATCTGTGTGTGGTGGGTGACCTGTTTATCTGTGTGTGGTGGGTGATCTGTTTATCTGTGTGTGGTGGGTGATCTGTTTATCTGTGTGTGGTGGGTGATCTGTTTATCTGCCGCTGTGTGTGGTGGGTGATCTGTTTATCTGTGTGTGGTGGGTGATCTGTTTATCTGCCGCTGTGTGTGGTAGGTGATCTGTTTATCTGTGTGTGGTGGGTGATCTGTTTATCTGTGTGTGGTGGGTGATCTGTTTATCTGTGTGTGGTGGGTGATCTGTTTATCTGTGTGTGGTGGGTGATCTGTTTATCTGTGTGTGGTGGGTGATCTGTTTATCTGTGTGTGGTGGGTGATCTGTTTATCTGTGTGTGGTGGGTGATCTGTTTATCTGTGTGTGGTGGGTGATCTGTTTATCTGTGTGTGGTGGGTGATCTGTTTATCTGCCGCTGTGTGTGGTGGGTGATCTGTTTATCTGCCGCTGTGTGTGGTGGGTGATCTGTTTATCTGTGTGTGGTGGGTGATCTGTTTATCTGTGTGTGGTGGGTGATCTGTTTATCTGCCCCTGTGTGATCTGTTTATCTGTGTGTGGTGGGTGATCTGTTTATCTGTGTGTGGTGGGTGATCTGTTTATCTGCCGCTGTGTGATCTGTTTATCTGTGTGTGGTGTGTGATCTGTTTATCTGTGTGTGGTGGGTGATCTGTTTATCTGTGTGTGGTGGGTGATCTGTTTATCTGTGTGTGGTGGGTGATCTGTTTATCTGTGTGTGGTGGGTGATCTGTTTATCTGTGTGTGGTGGGTGATCTGTTTATCTGTGTGTGGTGGGTGATCTGTTTATCTGTGTGTGGTGGGTGATCTGTTTATCTGCCCCTGTGTGATCTGTTTATCTGTGTGTGGTGGGTGATCTGTTTATCTGTGTGTGGTGGGTGATCTGTTTATCTGTGTGTGGTGGGTGATCTGTTTATCTGTGTGTGGTGGGTGATCTGTTTATCTGTGTGTGGTGGGTGATCTGTTTATCTGCCGCTGTGTGATCTGTTTATCTGTGTGTGGTGGGTGATCTGTTTATCTGTGTGTGGTGGGTGATCTGTTTATCTGTGTGTGGTGGGTGATCTGTTTATCTGCCGCTGTGTGATCTGTTTATCTGTGTGTGGTGGGTGATCTGTTTATCTGTGTGTGGTGGGTGATCTGTTTATCTGCCCCTGTGTGATCTGTTTATCTGTGTGTGGTGGGTGATCTGTTTATCTGTGTGTGGTGGGTGATCTGTTTATCTGTGTGTGGTGGGTGATCTGTTTATCTGTGTGTGGTGGGTGATCTGTTTATCTGCCCCTGTGTGATCTGTTTATCTGTGTGTGGTGGGTGATCTGTTTATCTGTGTGTGGTGGGTGATCTGTTTATCTGTGTGTGGTGGGTGATCTGTTTATCTGTGTGTGGTGGGTGATCTGTTTATCTGTGTGTGGTGGGTGATCTGTTTATCTGTCGCTGTGTGATCTGTTTATCTGTGTGTGGTGGGTGATCTGTTTATCTGTGTGTGGTGGGTGATCTGTTTATCTGTGTGTGGTGGGTGATCTGTTTATCTGCCCCTGTGTGTGGTGGGTGATCTGTTTATCTGCCCCTGTGTGTGGTGGGTGATCTGTTTATCTGCCCCTGTGTGTGGTGGGTGATCTGTTTATCTGCCCCTGTGTGTGGTGGGTGATCTGTTTATCTGCCCCTGTGTGTGGGGTGATGCTACACGTTGGTCTTCCTGTCCCACCGGTGGAAAGGCAGCCAGAGCTGATTAAGGATTCATAGAGTATTAACTTTATTCTTACTGCTAGACATCATCCCTGTCTTATCGGGGTCGGCCCAGCTTACACTAACTAGGTGGGCTAATCCCAGGTGCGACTGTGTGTGTGTGTGTAATTATACCAGCGTATATATCTCCTTCACCGCTTTAATGTAAAGCATATTCTCGTGTGAACGATGTCTGGAGGGAATCGGTTGTGTGTTAAATCCATTACCCCAACTCACCTCGGCACCTCTGGAAAATATCCGCTCCTCACTCATTCCTCATTCCGCAGGCCCCACGGACAGTAAACACAGCCGTGGAACGAGGCTCTCCTAATCCTCTAATAATGTGCGGTATAGTTTATTGACCCGCAGGGGTCGGCCGCGGGGTCAGAGTTCATCTAGTGTAAATCTATTACAAGCCCAAGCGAATATCTGGCCACCAAGGCGTTGTGTTGGAAATGAGAAGGTGATCGCCTCGTATTCAGTTTCTCTACAGATTTCTCTCACCTGCGCCATGTGAACCTTCATAAGGTCTACCGACTGGTGTCCACAGGTGGGTTTAAGGACAGCATCAGAAACATCTAAGCTCCTGTGTGAACCTTCATAAGGTCTACCGACTGGTGTCCACAGGTGGGTTTAAGGACAGCATCAGAAACATCTAAGCTCCTGTGTGAACCTTCATAAGGTCTACCGACTGGTGTCCACAGGTGGGTTTAAGGACAGCATCAGAAACATCTAAGCTCCTGTGTGAACCTTTATAAGGTCTACTGACTGGTGTCCACAGGTGGGTTTAAGGACAGCATCAGAAACATCTAAGCTCCTGTGTGAACCTTTATAAGGTCTACTGACTGGTGTCCACAGGTGGGTTTAAGGACAGCATCAGAAACATCTAAGCTCCTGTGTGAACCTTTATAAGGTCTACTGACTGGTGTCCACAGGTGGGTTTAAGGACAGCATCAGAAACATCTAAGCTCCTGTGTGAACCTTTATAAGGTCTACTGACTGGTGTCCACAGGTGGGTTTAAGGACAGCATCAGAAACATCTAAGCTCCTGTGTGAACCTTTATAAGGTCTACTGACTGGTGTCCACAGGTGGGTTTAAGGACAGCATCAGAAACATCTAAGCTCCTGTGTGAACCTTTATAAGGTCTACTGACTGGTGTCCACAGATGGGTTTAAGGACAGCATCAGAAACATCTAAGCTCCTGTGTGAACCTTTATAAGGTCTACTGACTGGTGTCCACAGGTGGGTTTAAGGACAGCATCAGAAACATCTAAGCTCCTGTGTGAACCTTTATAAGGTCTACCGACTGGTGTCCACAGGTGGGTTTAAGGACAGCATCAGAAACATCTAAGCTCCTGTGTGAACCTTTATAAGGTCTACTGACTGGTGTCCACAGGTGGGTTTAAGGACAGCATCAGAAACATCTAAGCTCCTGTGTGAACCTTTATAAGGTCTACTGACTGGTGTCCACAGGTGGGTTTAAGGACAGCATCAGAAACATCTAAGCTCCTGTGTGAACCTTTATAAGGTCTACTGACTGGTGTCCACAGGTGGGTTTAAGGACAGCATCAGAAACATCTAAGCTCCTGTGTGAACCTTTATAAGGTCTACTGACTGGTGTCCACAGGTGGGTTTAAGGACAGCATCAGAAACATCTAAGCTCCTGTGTGAACCTTTATAAGGTCTACTGACTGGTGTCCACAGGTGGGTTTAAGGACAGCATCAGAAACATCTAAGCTCCTGTGTGAACCTTTATAAGGTCTACTGACTGGTGTCCACAGGTGGGTTTAAGGACAGCATCAGAAACATCTAAGCTCCTGTGTGAACCTTTATAAGGTCTACTGACTGGTGTCCACAGATGGGTTTAAGGACAGCATCAGAAACATCTAAGCTCCTGTGTGAACCTTTATAAGGTCTACTGACTGGTGTCCACAGGTGGGTTTAAGGACAGCATCAGAAACATCTAAGCTCCTGTGTGAACCTTCATAAGGTCTACCGACTGGTGTCCACAGGTGGGTTTAAGGACAGCATCAGAAACATCTAAGCTCCTGTGTGAACCTTTATAAGGTCTACTGACTGGTGTCCACAGGTGGGTTTAAGGACAGCATCAGAAACATCTAAGCTCCTGTGTGAACCTTTATAAGGTCTACCGACTGGTGTCCACAGGTGGGTCTAAGGACAGCATCAGAAACATCTAAGCTCCTGTGTGAACCTTTATAAGGTCTACTGACTGGTGTCCACAGGTGGGTTTAAGGACAGCATCAGAAACATCTAAGCTCCTGTGTGAACCTTTATAAGGTCTACTGACTGGTGTCCACAGATGGGTTTAAGGACAGCATCAGAAACATCTAAGCTCCTGTGTGAACCTTTATAAGGTCTACTGACTGGTGTCCACAGGTGGGTTTAAGGACAGCATCAGAAACATCTAAGCTCCTGTGTGAACCTTCATAAGGTCTACCGACTGGTGTCCACAGGTGGGTTTAAGGACAGCAACAGAAACATCTAAGCTCCTGTGTGAACCTTCATAAGGTCTACCGACTGGTGTCCACAGGTGGGTTTAAGGACAGCATCAGAAACATCTAAGCTCCTGCGTGAACCTTCATAAGGTCTACCGACTGGTGTCCACCGGTGGGTTTAAGGACAGCATCAGAAACATCTAAGCTCCTGTGTGAACCTTTATAAGGTCTACTGACTGGTGTCCACAGGTGGGTTAAAGGACAGCATCAGAAACATCTAAGCTCCTGTGTGAACCTTCATAAGGTGTGAGGACCTGAGGTCTATCCCTCCCTCTACCTTCCTCTATGGCCCGTATTGGCACTTCCCCTTGTCGGCGGGAGAGAGACAATCAAGGACAGTGACAGCAGCTGTGCTCTGTCCTCACCTGTGTCTGGTTTGCCAATTAGGCATGTATTTAAGTCTGGGGTTTCTCTGTCTGCTTTGTGGGAACATTATCTATATATGTCATGCTTGACTGTACGTACCGATGGGGTACGTTTCGGTATTTCTCCAGTGTTTTCTCCAGTGTTTGATCCGGTGACCGAAACGGTCTTCTGTGTGCTTCTTTTGTGCGAGACCCGAAGTGTTCGGTGAGTCTTGAAATAAAGACATTATTGTAAGAATCCTCTGCGCCTGTGTCCACTACCTGCTACCTGTGCTACCTGCCTGGGAGCCAGTCGTGACAGTATGTTCCCACCAAGAAGGACGCAGCAGAGGAAGCAGAGCTGTTTGCGGGGATGCGAACAGTCTGCGGAGGCACCGGCTTATCTGCGCCGGTGCGCGATACGGGAAGGACCCCCGCTTCCTCCGCGATCATCCGCCCCACCGCCCATCTGGGTGCCGGGTGATTACGGAGCGGAGTCTGAGGAGTCGGAAGAAGAGTGGGAGGACGAGTCGGAGGAAGAGTCCGAGGAGGATGCCTTCGGCTGGGATGCGTACATCCGGAGGGATGCCTACGTCCGGCGGCTGAGCACCGCATTACCTCCCGGAGCTCTTCCTGGCAACCCGCGGGCCAAGATGGCCGCCACTCCACAACCCTGGAGGGTTGACACCCCGCAGCCCAAGATGGCTGCCGAGTTGCCGTATCGTCACCTGCCCACACCCCGCTCGAAGGTAGAGCCATTGCCTTTTCTGGACATTCCCGGAATTTTTTGGGGGAGGGGCAGATCCGAGGCCGAATTGGAGGTCCTGTTCGGTCTTTCTGTCCTTCCCGAAACTGGGTCTCCTGCCGACCCTGAGCCTGACCGGTATCCTGACCGGTATCCTGAGCCTGACCGGTATCCTGACCGGTATCCTGACCGGTATACTGACCGGTATCCTGACCGGTATCCTGAGCCTGACCGGTATCCTGACCGGTATCCTGAGCCTGACCGGTATCCTGACCGGTATCCTGAGCCTGACCGGTATCCTGACCGGTATCCTGACCGGTATCCTGACCGGTATCCTGACCGTGTCCTGACCGGTATTCTGACCGGTACCCTGAGCCTGTCTCCGCCCCCTGTGAGCCTGTCGCCGCCCCTTGTGAGCCTGTCGCCGCCCCTTGTGAGCCTGTCTCCGCCCCCTGTGAGCCTGTCTCCGCCCCCTGTGAGCCTGTCTCCGCCCCCTGTGAGCCTGTCTCCGCCCCCTGTGAGCCTGTCTCCGCCTCCTGTGAGCCTGTCTCCGCCCCCTGTGAGCCTGTCTCCGCCCCCTGTGAGCCTGTCTCCGCCCCCTGTGAGCCTGTCTCCGCCCCCTGTGAGCCTGTCTCCGCCCCCTGTGAGCCTGTCTCCGCCCCCTGTGAGCCTGTCTCCGCCCCCTGTGAGCCTGTCTCCGCCCCCTGTGAGCCTGTCTCCGCCCCCTGTGAGCCTGTCTCCGCCCCCTGTGAGCCTGTCTCCGCCCCCTGTGAGCCTGTCTCCGCCCCCTGTGAGCCTGTCTCCGCCCCCTGTGAGCCTGTCTCCGCCCCCTGTGAGCCTGTCTCCGCCCCCTGTGAGCCTGTCTCCGCCCCCTGTGAGCCTGTCTCCGCCCCCTGTGAGCCTGTCTCCGCCCCCTGTGAGCCTGTCTCCGCCCCCTGTGAGCCTGTCTCCGCCCCCTGTGAGCCTGTCTCCGCCCCCTGTGAGCCTGTCTCCGCCCCCTGTGAGCCTGTCTCCGCCCCCTGTGAGCCTGTCTCCGCCCCTGTGAGCCTGTCTCCGCCCCCTGTGAGCCTGTCTCCGCCCCCTGTGAGCCTGTTCCCGTCTCCGAGCCCTTTCCCGTCTCCGAGCCCTTTCCCGTCTCCGAGCCCGTTCCCTCTCCGAGCCCTTTCCCGTCTCCGAGCCCTTTCCCGTCTCCGAGCCCTTCCCCGTCTCCGAGCCCTTCCCCGTCTCCGAGCCCTTCCCCGTCTCCGAGCCCTTCCCCGTCTCCGAGCCCGTCCCCGTCTCCGAGCCCGTCCCCGTCTCCGAGCCCGTCCCCGTCTCCGAGCCCGTCCCGTCTCCAGTGTACCTGTCCTCGGTCCCGTCCTTGTCACTGTCCCCGATCCCGTCCTTTCCACTGTCGTCGTTCCCGTCCCACTCACTGTCCCCGATCCCGTCCTAGTCCCCCTCTTCGATCCCGTCCTAGTCCCCCTCTTCGATCCCGTCCTTGTACCCGTCGCTCGCCCGTCCATGCTCCGACCTCCGTCCCTCGCTCGACCTCCGCCTTTAGCTCCGCCCCGCATTCGTCCCTTCACCCGTCCCGTCCTTGTCTTCGTTCCCGGTCCCGTCCTTGTCTCTCATCCCGGTCCCGTCCTTGTCTCTCATCCCGGTCCCGTCCTTGTCTCTGGTCCTGCTCCCGTCCGTGTCTCTCCTTCTGTTCCCGTCCGTGGCTCTGTGCCCGTTCTCGTTTGTGCCTCTATGCCCGGTTCCACTGTCATGCCTGTGTCTGCCCCAGTCCCTGAGCCCGTGACCCTGCCCGAGCCCATGATCCTGCCTGAGCCTGGTTTCCAGCCTAAGACTCTGCCCAGGTCTAAGACTGTGCCCAGGTCTCCGCCCGGTCGACCTCCCGACCTGCATCCGCCGGGGCGACCTCCCGACCTGCATCCGCCAGGCGACCTCCCGACCTGCATCCGCCGGGCGACGTCCCGACCTGCATCCGCCGGGCGACCTCCCGACCTGCATCCGCCGGGCGACCTCCCGACCTACATCCGCCGGGCGAACTCCCGACCCGTCTCTGCCGGGTCGACCTCCAGACCTGTTTCTGCCCGAGACCGGTTCTCTCTGCCCTGCCCGTGGGATGTTCGGCGCTGCAGGTGCAGCGCATAGAGGGGGTACTGTGAGGACCTGAGGTCTATCCCTCCCTCTACCTTCCTCTATGGCCCGTATTGGCACTTCCCCTTGTCGGCGAGGAGAGAGACAATCAAGGACAGTGACAGCAGCTGTGCTCTGTCCTCACCTGTGTCTGGTTTGCCAATTAGGCATGTATTTAAGTCTGGGGTTTCTCTGTCTGCTTTGTGGGAACATTATCTATATATGTCATGCTTGACTGTACGTACCGATGGGGTACGTTTCGGTATTTCTCCAGTGTTTTCTCCAGTGTTTGATCCGGTGACCGAAACGGTCTTCTGTGTGCTTCTTTTGTGCGAGACCCGAAGTGTTCGGTGAGTCTTGAAATAAAGACATTATTGTAAGAATCCTCTGCGCCTGTGTCCACTACCTGCTACCTGTGCTACCTGCCTGGGAGCCAGTCGTGACATAAGGTCTACCGACTGGTGTCCACAGGTGGGTTTAAGGACAGCATCAGAAACATCTAAGCTCCTGTGTGAACCTTTATAAGGTCTACTGACTGGTGTCCACAGGTGGGTTTAAGGACAGCATCAGAAACATCTAAGCTCCTGTGTGAACCTTTATAAGGTCTACTGACTGGTGTCCACAGGTGGGTTTAAGGACAGCATCAGAAACATCTAAGCTCCTGTGTGAACCTTTATAAGGTCTACTGACTGGTGTCCACAGGTGGGTTTAAGGACAGCATCAGAAACATCTAAGCTCCTGTGTGAACCTTTATAAGGTCTACTGACTGGTGTCCACAGATGGGTTTAAGGACAGCATCAGAAACATCTAAGCTCCTGTGTGAACCTTTATAAGGTCTACTGACTGGTGTCCACAGGTGGGTTTAAGGACAGCATCAGAAACATCTAAGCTCCTGTGTGAACCTTTATAAGGTCTACCGACTGGTGTCCACAGGTGGGTTTAAGGACAGCATCAGAAACATCTAAGCTCCTGTGTGAACCTTTATAAGGTCTACTGACTGGTGTCCACAGGTGGGTTTAAGGACAGCATCAGAAACATCTAAGCTCCTGTGTGAACCTTTATAAGGTCTACCGACTGGTGTCCACAGGTGGGTCTAAGGACAGCATCAGAAACATCTAAGCTCCTGTGTGAACCTTTATAAGGTCTACTGACTGGTGTCCACAGGTGGGTTTAAGGACAGCATCAGAAACATCTAAGCTCCTGTGTGAACCTTTATAAGGTCTACTGACTGGTGTCCACAGATGGGTTTAAGGACAGCATCAGAAACATCTAAGCTCCTGTGTGAACCTTTATAAGGTCTACTGACTGGTGTCCACAGGTGGGTTTAAGGACAGCATCAGAAACATCTAAGCTCCTGTGTGAACCTTCATAAGGTCTACCGACTGGTGTCCACAGGTGGGTTTAAGGACAGCAACAGAAACATCTAAGCTCCTGTGTGAACCTTCATAAGGTCTACCGACTGGTGTCCACAGGTGGGTTTAAGGACAGCATCAGAAACATCTAAGCTCCTGTGTGAACCTTCATAAGGTCTACCGACTGGTGTCCACCGGTGGGTTTAAGGACAGCATCAGAAACATCTAAGCTCCTGTGTGAACCTTTATAAGGTCTACTGACTGGTGTCCACAGGTGGGTTAAAGGACAGCATCAGAAACATCTAAGCTCCTGTGTGAACCTTCATAAGGTCTACCGACTGGTGTCCACAGGTGGGTTTAAGGACAGCAACAGAAACATCTAAGCTCCTGTGTGAACCTTCATAAGGTCTACCGACTGGTGTCCACAGGTGGGTTTAAGGACAGCATCAGAAACATCTAAGCTTCTGTGCCTTTCGCTCCAGCTCCATCAGCATCGTGCCAATGTGTTCACCAAATACCGACTGGAGAATACTTATTTCATTATTTCAATTCATCCGACGGAGGGAAGCCACACGTCAGCCGTCATGAATCTACACCTTCTCAGGTCTTCAGCTTTGATGTGACACAGCTCTGACAATATGGGCATGTTAAAGTTGTCTATGATCGCTGAAAAGAATCAGGCTTCTCCTCTTAACATTTAAACATACTGACTGGTATATAATATGTGGCACTTTTCTTCCGCCTCTACTAACCTAACACAGACAACGCGTCTGCAATGTAAAGCATTACACTGTGCTGTTGTTAAGCATTAAGCTGTGCTGTTGTAAAGCATTACACTGTGCGGTTGTAAAGCATTAAGCGTTGCTGTTTTAAAGCATTACACTGTGCTGTTGTAAAGCATTACACTGTGCTGTTGTGAAGCATTAAGCTGTGCTGTTGTAAAGCATTACACTGTGCTGTTGTAAAAGCATTAAGCTGTGCTGTTGTAAAGCATTACATTGTGCTGTTGTAAAGCATTAAGCTGTGCTGTTGTAAAGCATTACAGTGTGCTGTTGTAAAGCATTACACTGTGCTGTTGTAAAGCATTAAGCTGTGCTGTTGTAAAGCATTAAGCTGTGCTGTTGTAAAGCATTACAGTGTGCTGTTGTAAAGCATTACACTGTGCTGTTGTAAAGCATTACACTGTGCTGTTGTAAAGCATTAAGCTGTGCTGTTGTAAAGCATTAAGCTGTGCTGTTGTAAAGCATTACACTGTGCTGTTGTAAAGCATTACACTGTGCTGTTGTATTGCATTACACTGTGCTGTTGTATTGCATTACACTGTGCTGTTGTAAAGCATTAAGCTGTGCTGTTGTAAAGCATTACACTGTGCTGTTGTAAAGCATTAAGCTGTGCTGTTTGTCCACCAGACCACATGCTTTTGTACGTCACACATGAATCTCTACAGTGTGTGTTGAATGCGTTTCCAAATGCCTCCATCCATTGGCTCTTCCACTGGCTCACTCCAGGTAATAAGAGAGACTTTTATTCTCACGCCTTATCTTCATCGGTCTGGATCAGGTGTACGGAATCTGACAGGAACAATGACACTGGTCTGTTTTACCAAACGCCCGTGGCCCTGATCGGTGCTAATACAGACGTGCCTTATTCCTTAGCGCTCTGCATTCTGGTAACCTTAGAGTGACGTAAAAGTAGGACACGGCACACACACACACACACACACACACACACACACACACACACATACACACACACACACACAAACACACACACACACACACATACACATAAACACTTGAGCGGGTGGTGTATTTCTGGAGATGGCCACAGGCTTGGAGGTGACACAGGAGAGGATGACTGGGCTTGGTGAGGTGGAGCGTGTGAAAGACGAGGGGTGTGTGTGTGTGTGTGTGATGGAGGGGGGGATTTGGACCACAGGAACAGTAGGATAAGATGGCCACTGAATGTGTTCCTCTATAAACCCCACCTCTCCACCATTTAATCTGATTGTGCAAATGTCCTACTTAAACAATTTCTATTTTGGTTTGGATTTTTCTAGCTTCAGCACCGGGGTGAATTGCTAAACATCTAGGTGCACATGGTTGTTCTGGAGCATTCCGTCTCGTCATTTCAAGACATAATGTGTCAAAAACATACGAGACAGCACAAAACCGTATTCTCATCTCTCATGCCTTCTAGTCCATAAACCAATTAATTGTATGAGTGTGACAAATATTCTAAACAATGTTGAAGATATCAACAAACAAACACAGACGATGAACATAATCTAATGGGTTCATTATTGCACTCTATATCCTAATATATGCGTCTCGCTTCTCCTGTAACTATCACTGTCAAAGAACAACACTCGGTTCTATTCTCACGCCAAACCTTTTCTCCCATTCTGACTCCAACTGTCTCTAACCTTCTCTCTTATTTCCTCTTTGTCTCTCTCTCTGTCTGTCTGTCTGTCTGTCTGTCTCCAGGTGTTTTGTTCTTTTGTCTCTCTCTCTCTCTTGCCGTCGTCAGTCTGTCTACGGTCCATGTCTACGAATTTGGCTGTGTACCCTGGGGGTTTCCAGATTGTCTCAGGGGACATATCGTTACTGTTTTAACACAGCATGAATCTGACACCCTCCTCAGGTCTACGTGTGTGTGTGTGCGTGTCTCTGTCTTGTGTGTGTGTGTGTGTGTGTGTCTACACGCCGTGGGAATGCCCAGGGGTGAGTTAACGTGGGCCTGGTGAATCGGTGGTCCTCATGTTGGTTCTCAGCGGCGTGTGATGGAGCTGACATTTGGCGGTGAGGTCACACAGTCACCAGTGATGTTTGTCTGAACCCTGGATCGTCTCAGTCCCACACATGTCATAATCAAACCTCAACCTGGAACACACCCGCTCAGTGACCTGAGAAAGCCTCATCCTTGACAGGAAGGGATCGGCACCTATACAGGAAGTAAAAGTAGGCCCGCAGAGAGGCGGAGATAAACAGACAGATAAGAGGGTAGCAAGCGGGAGGGTGGATACCAGAGTAGGTAGTAGACTTGGCCAAATACTGTGAGCGTGTGTGTGTGTGTGCATGTGCGGTGTGTGTGTGTGTGTCCTCGTCTAGAATCATTCATCTTCCATCGCTTCATCCGGACAGCGATTACATTCATGCATGACCACAGAAACATGTTTCCTGCGCACAGTGAGACATTATAACAGCAGCTGGCAGGTCCAGTCATATTAATGTGAGAGGACCAGAGTGAAAGAGTGAGACATTATAACAGCAGCTGGCAGGTCCAGTCATATTAATGTGAGAGGACCAGAGTGAAAGAGTGAGACATTATGACAGCAGCTGGCAGGTCCAGTCATATTAATGTGAGAGGACCAGAGTGAAAGAGTGAGACATTATAACAGCAGCTGGCAGGTCCAGTCATATTAATGTGAGAGGACCAGAGTGAAAGAGTGAGACATTATAACAGCAGCTGGCAGGTCCAGTCATATTAATGTGAGAGGACCAGAGTGAAAGAGTGAGACATTATGACAGCAGCTGGCAGGTCCAGTCATATTAATGTGAGAGGACCAGAGTGAAAGAGTGAGACATTATAACAGCAGCTGGCAGGTCCAGTCATATTAATGTGAGAGGACCAGAGTGAAAGAGTGAGACATTATAACAGCAGCTGGCAGGTCCAGTCATATTAATGTGAGAGGACCAGAGTGAAAGAGTGAGACATTATGACAGCAGCTGGCAGGTCCAGTCATATTAATGTGAGAGGACCAGAGTGAAAGAGTGAGACATTATGACAGCAGCTGGCAGGTCCAGTCATATTAATGTGAGAGGACCAGAGTGAAAGAGTGAGACATTATGACAGCAGCTGGCAGGTCCAGTCATATTAATGTGAGAGGACCAGAGTGAAAGAGTGAGACATTATGACAGCAGCTGGCAGGTCCAGTCATATTAATGTGAGAGGACCAGAGTGAAAGAGTGAGACATTATAACAGCAGCTGGCAGGTCAAGTCATATTAATGTGAGAGGACCAGAGTGAAAGAGTGAGACATTATAACAGCAGCTGGCAGGTCCAGTCATATTAATGTGAGAGGACCAGAGTGAAAGAGTGAGACATTATAACAGCAGCTGGCAGGTCCAGTCATATTAATGTGAGAGGACCAGAGTGAAAGAGTGAGACATTATAACAGCAGCTGGCAGGTCAAGTCATATTAATGTGAGAGGACCAGAGTGAAAGAGTGAGACATTATAACAGCAGCTGGCAGGTCCAGTCATATTAATGTGAGAGGACCAGAGTGAAAGAGTGAGACATTATGACAGCAGCTGGCAGGTCCAGTCATATTAATGTGAGAGGACCAGAGTGAAAGAGTGAGACATTATGACAGCAGCTGGCAGGTCCAGTCATATTAATGTGAGAGGACCAGAGTGAAAGAGTGAGACATTATAACAGCAGCTGGCAGGTCCAGTCATATTAATGTGAGAGGACCAGAGTGAAAGAGTGAGACATTATAACAGCAGCTGGCAGGTCCAGTCATATTAATGTGAGAGGACCAGAGTGAAAGAGTGAGACATTATGACAGCAGCTGGCAGGTCCAGTCATATTAATGTGAGAGGACCAGAGTGAAAGAGTGAGACATTATAACAGCAGCTGGCAGGTCAAGTCATATTAATGTGAGAGGACCAGAGTGAAAGAGTGAGACATTATAACAGCAGCTGGCAGGTCCAGTAATATTAATGTGAGAGGACCAGAGTGAAAGAGTGAGACATTATAACAGCAGCTGGCAGGTCCAGTCATATTAATGTGAGAGGACCAGAGTGAAAGAGTGAGACATTATAACAGCAGCTGGCAGGTCCAGTCATATTAATGTGAGAGGACCAGAGTGAAAGAGTGAGACATTATAACAGCAGCTGGCAGGTCCAGTCATATTAATGTGAGAGGACCAGAGTGAAAGAGTGAGACATTATAACAGCAGCTGGCAGGTCCAGTCATATTAATGTGAGAGGACCAGAGTGAAAGAGTGAGACATTATAACAGCAGCTGGCAGGTCCAGTCATATTAATGTGAGAGGACCAGAGTGAAAGAGTGAGACATTATAACAGCAGCTGGCAGGTCCAGTCATATTAATGTGAGAGGACCAGAGTGAAAGAGTGAGACATTATAACAGCAGCTGGCAGGTCCAGTCATATTAATGTGAGAGGACCAGAGTGAAAGAGTGAGACATTATAACAGCAGCTGGCAGGTCCAGTCATATTAATGTGAGAGGACCAGAGTGAAAGAGTGAGACATTATGACAGCAGCTGGCAGGTCCAGTCATATTAATGTGAGAGGACCAGAGTGAAAGAGTGAGACATTATGACAGCAGCTGGCAGGTCCAGTCATATTAATGTGAGAGGACCAGAGTGAAAGAGTGAGACATTATAACAGCAGCTGGCAGGTCCAGTCATATTAATGTGAGAGGACCAGAGTGAAAGAGTGAGACATTATAACAGCAGCTGGCAGGTCCAGTCATATTAATGTGAGAGGACCAGAGTGAAAGAGTGAGACATTATAACAGCAGCTGGCAGGTCCAGTCATATTAATGTGAGAGGACCAGAGTGAAAGAGTGAGACATTATAACAGCAGCTGGCAGGTCCAGTCATATTAATGTGAGAGGACCAGAGTGAAAGAGTGAGACATTATGACAGCAGCTGGCAGGTCCAGTCATATTAATGTGAGAGGACCAGAGTGAAAGAGTGAGACATTATAACAGCAGCTGGCAGGTCCAGTCATATTAATGTGAGAGGACCAGAGTGAAAGAGTGAGACATTATAACAGCAGCTGGCAGGTCCAGTCATATTAATGTGAGAGGACCAGAGTGAAAGAGTGAGACATTATAACAGCAGCTGGCAGGTCCAGTCATATTAATGTGAGAGGACCAGAGTGAAAGAGTGAGACATTATAACAGCAGCTGGCAGGTCCAGTCATATTAATGTGAGAGGACCAGAGTGAAAGAGTGAGACATTATGACAGCAGCTGGCAGGTCCAGTCATATTAATGTGAGAGGACCAGAGTGAAAGAGTGAGCCATTATAACAGCAGCTGGCAGGTCCAGTCATATTAATGTGAGAGGACCAGAGTGAAAGAGTGAGACATTATAACAGCAGCTGGCAGGTCCAGTCATATTAATGTGAGAGGACCAGAGTGAAAGAGTGAGACATTATAACAGCAGCTGGCAGGTCCAGTCATATTAATGTGAGAGGACCAGAGTGAAAGAGTGAGACATTATGACAGCAGCTGGCAGGTCCAGTCATATTAATGTGAGAGGACCAGAGTGAAAGAGTGAGACATTATAACAGCAGCTGGCAGGTCCAGTCATATTAATGTGAGAGGACCAGAGTGAAAGAGTGAGACATTATGACAGCAGCTGGCAGGTCCAGTCATATTAATGTGAGAGGACCAGAGTGAAAGAGTGAGACATTATAACAGCAGCTGGCAGGTCCAGTCATATTAATGTGAGAGGACCAGAGTGAAAGAGTGAGACATTATAACAGCAGCTGGCAGGTCCAGTCATATTAATGTGAGAGGACCAGAGTGAAAGAGTGAGACATTATAACAGCAGCTGGCAGGTCCAGTCATATTAATGTGAGAGGACCAGAGTGAAAGAGTGAGACATTATAACAGCAGCTGGCAGGTCCAGTCATATTAATGTGAGAGGACCAGAGTGAAAGAGTGAGACATTATGACAGCAGCTGGCAGGTCCAGTCATATTAATGTGAGAGGACCAGAGTGAAAGAGTGAGACATTATAACAGCAGCTGGCAGGTCCAGTCATATTAATGTGAGAGGACCAGAGTGAAAGAGTGAGACATTATAACAGCAGCTGGCAGGTCCAGTCATATTAATGTGAGAGGACCAGAGTGAAAGAGTGAGACATTATAACAGCAGCTGGCAGGTCCAGTCATATTAATGTGAGAGGACCAGAGTGAAAGAGTGAGACATTATGACAGCAGCTGGCAGGTCCAGTCATATTAATGTGAGAGGACCAGAGTGAAAGAGTGAGACATTATAACAGCAGCTGGCAGGTCCAGTCATATTAATGTGAGAGGACCAGAGTGAAAGAGTGAGACATTATGACAGCAGCTGGCAGGTCCAGTCATATTAATGTGAGAGGACCAGAGTGAAAGAGTGAGACATTATAACAGCAGCTGGCAGGTCCAGTCATATTAATGTGAGAGGACC
This sequence comes from Dallia pectoralis, assembly GCA_029465975.1. Classification (NCBI taxonomy): domain Eukaryota; kingdom Metazoa; phylum Chordata; class Actinopteri; order Esociformes; family Umbridae; genus Dallia; species Dallia pectoralis. The sequence continues at coordinate 4,825,523 of CM055738.1, read as the reverse complement.
AGAGTGAAAGAGTGAGACATTATAACAGCAGCTGGCAGGTCCAGTCATATTAATGTGAGAGGACCAGAGTGAAAGAGTGAGACATTATAACAGCAGCTGGCAGGTCCAGTCATATTAATGTGAGAGGACCAGAGTGAAAGAGTGAGACATTATAACAGCAGCTGGCAGGTCCAGTCATATTAATGTGAGAGGTCCAGAGTGAAAGAGTGAGACATTATGACAGCAGCTGGCAGGTCCAGTCATATTAATGTGAGAGGACCAGAGTGAAAGAGTGAGACATTATAACAGCAGCTGGCAGGTCCAGTCATATTAATGTGAGAGGACCAGAGTGAAAGAGTGAGACATTATGACAGCAGCTGGCAGGTCCAGTCATATTAATGTGAGAGGACCAGAGTGAAAGAGTGAGACATTATAACAGCAGCTGGCAGGTCCAGTCATATTAATGTGAGAGGACCAGAGTGAAAGAGTGAGACATTATAACAGCAGCTGGCAGGTCCAGTCATATTAATGTGAGAGGACCAGAGTGAAAGAGTGAGACATTATAACAGCAGCTGGCAGGTCCAGTCATATTAATGTGAGAGGACCAGAGTGAAAGAGTGAGACATTATAACAGCAGCTGGCAGGTCCAGTCATATTAATGTGAGAGGACCAGAGTGAAAGAGTGAGACATTATAACAGCAGCTGGCAGGTCCAGTCATATTAATGTGAGAGGACCAGAGTGAAAGAGTGAGACATTATAACAGCAGCTGGCAGGTCCAGTCATATTAATGTGAGAGGACCAGAGTGAAAGAGAGAGCCATTATAACAGCAGCTGGCAGGTCCAGTCATATTAATGTGAGAGGACCAGAGTGAAAGAGTGAGACATTATAACAGCAGCTGGCAGGTCCAGTCATATTAATGTGAGAGGACCAGAGTGAAAGAGTGAGACATTATAACAGCAGCTGGCAGGTCCAGTCATATTAATGTGAGAGGACCAGAGTGAAAGAGTGAGACATTATAACAGCAGCACCCATATCAATAATAATAATAAAAAACAGACTACCTAGATAGTCGGTGTCTCTTCTTGACCCCGCAGGCCAGCCAATCCAAGCTCACCTCTCCCTCATTTGAAACACGGACACCTGTCTCGTGTATTTGCCCTCACCCGTTCCTCGTTCCTTATTCGGAAATGTTTTCCAGTCAAACGGTTTCCTCGACTATTTAAGTGGACTTACATTCCAGATATCCGGTCTCGTAAGTCCTCCCTGTGTCTGCTCCCTTCCCCTACAACCACCCTCACAGTCATAGCTCGCTTTTATCATGGCTTGTCATTATGTTATCTTACAAGTGCACTGGAGCTGTTGGTTTAATGGATGTGTGTGTGACATTCCTTCCTGATGGACCGACATGGAAAAGACAGCTCCCTAGTTTATCCCAAGTCAACCAGCGGCTGTAATATATCAGTGAGCTGCGTTATACAGAGGGATATGTATCCCCCAGACACCAGGAGGGCCTAATTATTCTCCCACTTTAATCAACGCTTCAGATTGTTCAGCTCATCGTGTCCCCCGCTGCTTTCAAATAATGGGCTGTCTTTTAATTGGCAGAGCTGGCAAATAAACGGGAGCACCGGAAATGGACGTCTGATCGGCTGAATTCTGGTGTGAGAGTGTGTTAGAGAGACAGAGAGTGTGTGTGTGTCTGTGTGTGTGTTTGAGAGATAGAGATTGTGTGTGTGTGTGTTAAAGAGACAGAGTGTGTGTGTGTGTGTGTGTTAGAGAGACAGAGTGTGTGTGTGTCTGTGTGTGTGTTAGAGAGATAGAGATTGTGTGTGTGTGTGTGTGTGTGTTAAAGAGACAGAGTGTGTGTGTTTGTGTGTGTGAGTGTTAGAGAGACATAAAGTGTGTGTGTGTGTGTGTTAGAGAGACAGAGAGTGTGTGTTTGTGTGTGTTAGAGAGACAGAGATTGTGTGTGTGTGTGTGTTAGAGAGACAGATAGTGTGTGTGTGTTAGCGACACTGAGTGTGTGTGTGACTGCAAGACATCTGTCCACTTGGCAGTTTGGCACAAATGCAGTACAGTAATGTGTGTGTGTGTTTGTGTGTGTGTGTTTATGCATGTGTGTGTATGTGTGTGTGTGTTGGTTTGTGTGTTTGTGTACGCACCAAAGTGCTCAGTGTATTAGTAAAAGGTCAGGAATTGTGTGTTTCCACGCTACTTACAGTTCCAGTATAATATGCCAATAGTGTCTATTTCCAGAGTGCTTAGAACCAAACTTAATATTTAAAGCGTGACAAATAGTTTGGCTGGGGAGCCAAGCGATCACTGAGAAGTTGATACTATCTCTCTCACATTCACCGGCTTTATGAGCTGTTTTACGGTCGAACCTTCTCCTCACAGGGACTGACATCGTTTTAATATTTCCGTCATGCTCTCTCCACTCCGTCTCAAAATGCCAGTTTCCACACTTGAGGCAATTAGCATTAGGCAAAACAAGCGCTTGCGATATAGCTGGAGCGTTTATTATTCATTACAAGGCTTAATTCGTAAGTTTTCCAGCACCCGACCACCTCCCCCATAAAACCCGGTCCAAAACAGGAGTACGGCGGCCATGTTTCGATAGCGATCTGCTTTGATAAGTGCCCACAGCCTTAAATATATATGTGGGTCCGGTGTTTGCGGAGCAGGACGGGGGTTGGAGATGAGATGCTAACGGGCGCGTTTGATATATTATGGATGAGAACGTGGCTGCGGATGAGGCTACTGATGTAGGATTTTAATTTAACCCGTTTCTCACAGCGGGACAATTCTCCTGCCGCAGAGGGAACTATGAATGATTGTCGTGATCACGTTTTATGAACATTTGTGCAGCGGGGGGTGACATGTTAAGTCTGACAGTTCGGGGAAAATCAGTCTTCGGAAGGCTATTTTAAACCTCGAATACGGAGCATTTTTTGCATTTCCTGCTGTACCGGACAGCAGGGTTGTGTTTGCTCTGAATATCTGAGTCAAATAAGTAGTTGGGACCTATATTTTTCAATCTTTGTGGACAGATCAGATCCCCACGTGGATCACACACACACACACACACACACACACACACACACACACACACACACAGACACACACAGACACACACACAGACACACGCACACTGTCACTAGAAGACTCCACAGGCCTTACTACACACACACACACACCCAAAGACAGATCTTGAGTGAAAAGCCCCAGGCCATCTGAGTGCCCTTACACCCAGTATCAACACCGGCAGGGAGGTTAACTAATCAATATGCTCTCTATGTGCTCTGGCACTGAGAGTAGAAAATAACAGTGGCGACATAACAGATTCTTTTCTCCCTGTGTTGGATCCATGACATACCGTCACTCGAGGACAATGGAATCAAAGCTGGTACATTTCAATGCTGTCAGTGCACCAGTCAGGGAAGAAAATCACTGCACCGCCACCTCTCATGTGATCCAATGAACACATCCACACGACCAAGTCGACAGAGCAAACCATTATTCACCACGCCGTCGGCGTAATTCAATAACAAAGTTCGACGGCAGCTTGAGCGTTTTTCTCAAGTAAACAACGTCCCGGAGAAAGCACGAGGAACGAGCGCCGGCCGGAATGAAATCGAGGTTCGGAAGTTACACACGGGCAAAACGACGACGTATTTCAGGTGACAGTCACTGAATGTTGATTCAACGTCGGGTGTTTCTTTCATCAGGGATGAGTCACTTCCACCCAGTGCGCCCGTTATACCGTCCGTAATAGCACTTGTCTGGATGAAGTGTCACCGTTAAGGAGGCGATGGCAGCCGGGTTTGACAAGTTTACGATATAATGGTAAATCACGGACGCCCGGATGACGACGCCCGCGGCGAGGACACAGCGACCGGACCGGCCGATATTCTGCTCGTTTGGCGATGTCCGGCGTGCACACGGGCGGCGCACAGCCGGGGCGATCAGCCAAACGACCAACCGATTATTTCGCCGACCCGATTCCGATAGGCTGTAAACAGGCCGACCAATCACATAATGCAGTGGATGCGAGTCCGGCTTAGTTTGTGGACACGGTGGGGAGCGGCAGGTATCTGTAATGTCCTTAATGTTTTCTCTGTCACCTTTTAACGTTGGCTTTCTCATGGGGACACTCCCAGCTTTATCGCGTGGTTTTGACAGCCATTAAAGCCGGGCTTATCACTGACGTCAGTGCATTTGTTCTGAATGTGCGCCCGTGCGCGTCTGTTTACGTCGAAGACTTCCTGGTTTCGGAGACGACAACATGATGAATGACCATTGACTTACCAGCGATATTTGTTTTGGTGATTGTGCAGAAAATTGTAATGGACACTGAGATGAAAGCGCCTACAAAAGCACGCTCCTATGTTGGCTTTTTCCAGCCCTCCCAAGTGCTCGACAAATCTTCTGGCAACCCGAGTACATACTTAAGCACTTCAGGACTGTTTCTTCAAATAGACAGTTAACCTCTGTTCTCACTATGAAATGTCCTTTTAGGAACATTTACATTAAAGCCATTTAGGATACGCTCTCATCCGGAGCCGAGAAAACAATCCTGAGTGCTATGTACACATATTCAGCCACACCGTACCGCCCCTAGAAATAAATGTTAAACGTTAATAAACGTATTTGCCAGCAGTTAGCCTCTGCCCGGACTTTTCAGCAGTATATTTAATCATAATTTGTCTAGTTGTAGCATTGCATTTCCCCCCTGTTTGCCTGTATGTTTTTTATAGCAGTTTGTTTTTTCCCAGGTAGCAATGGGGCGCAATGCAATTGTGAACACACTGTTTTCTGTGTGCACGGCCACGTTGGGACAAAAGTTGCCCGAATCTACGCAATTCATTCAACCCTTTTACGGTAGCTCTTATCTGACCTAAAGGAAACACTAATTCCCCGTTTCGGGACTCAGCTTTGTTTCCGTCTGGAGTTGAGCCAGTGTTTTTAGACTTTTCATTTCGGTTCAGAGAGGCTGGTCCCTGTGCCCTCCCACGCACCGTTAAAATGTTCTAGTCGGGGTTAAATCCGGATCGTTTGGATGAGCTCCTGCTCTGTCTCCTGATTGGATCGTTCATTTAACAGGGAAGGCTCTCTGAGGTCCACTCGTCTGGTCTGGTGCTTCCAGGCCTCACTACAGAGTGCCGATTCACTCGCTGTTTGGTTAGTCTCGGCCGTAGCTGGTCACTGGAATATCGACACTGCTGGGAATATTAATTGATGGTATGATTGGAGGGACAATGCCAGTGGGACTGGAGAACCACTGCGTTCTGACTCTGTGCTGTAGTGGACAGATCAGATGCTGGGTTTATTTGAACCGTGACTCATGTATCCATCAGCCGATTGACCCAGTAGCCGGGTACTATTTAATGGAATCGTTAGGTGGTTTTCAAAAGGCTTGACATTTTAGACGCATGGCTCTCAGACGGAACACATCCAGGGGAGTTAAAGGAATTCCTGTCCATCGGTTTCAGTTTGTTCACAGAAACTCTCGTCAACGAACGATACATTGATTTATTCCTTTAGCTTTTCTACAACAAAGACTCGTTTTTGGCAAACACGCGTTACATGATACAATGGTTCCATCGTTGTGCTACACAGTCTGGTTGTGTGTTATTTAGACATCTCAACGTTCGGGAAATGCACAGAGACTTCTGGTACAGATTCTCTGAACTCACCACTCAAACACGTTCATGTCCCATTCATTCCATCATTCTATTCCCTGTTTCGTTCTGTTTATTTGCTAACGTTTATGGTTTGTCTCCTCATCCCACTAGTCACAAAACATTACAGATCTTTAGACATTGGCTATGCCAGGATAGTGTGCTATACTGTAACAATTATATTTGCCGTGAGGCCTCCTGGAGGCTTTGAGGGTCCCATATATTGCCACTTCTTATTTAAGTGAGGTGATGGGACTTGTAGACTTTATAATAATGGAGTGGATTGTGGCTTTGACCGGATGTGACCGTAAGATGTGACCGTAAGATGTAGATGAACTATAATGGCGACCAGTTGGATTAAAGCGTATCTCTGTTATATCTGTTGGGTTTGATGTAATTCTCACTGGTCGTTGTGTAGCTTTAATGAGGCTATAGCAGAGGTGTGTGTGTGTGTGTGTGTGTACTGGGAGAGTCAATGGAAATCCCTTTACTGGCATAGTTGCCATCTTAATAATAGAGAATATCTAATTAGCAATGTGAATAAGTTAAGCACTTTCTTGTCAGGCTTTGTACCCTGCCGAGCAAACCGGCCATCGTCCTTTTTTGAAATAAAGTTCAACAAGGAAACATTTATTTTTAGTTTCCTGTCTTTATAGGGATTTTTTGCCAGCCAGTGTGTCTTGATGGCTTCTTGTTTTGGATTTGATGCCGAGTTTCTATAAAGGCATGTTTTGAGACCTGGTGCTGAAAACAGGAAATTATTAAACAAATCTGAATTAAACTCAAAGTCAAGAGTCCTATAAGATGCTTCTCCACACTGTTCAGTATCTGCTGTTCTCACGCTGTTCAGTATCTGCGGTTCTCCACGCTGTTCAGTATCTGCTGTTCTCCACGCTGTTCAGTATCTGCGGTTCTCCACGCTGTTCAGTATCTGCGGTTCTCCACGCTGTTCAGTATCTGCGGTTCTCCACGCTGTTCAGTATCTGCGGTTCTCCACGCTGTTCAGTATCTGCGGTTCTCCTCGCTGTTCAGTATCTGCGGTTCTCCACGCTGTTCAGTATCTGCTGTTCTCCACGATGTTCAGTATCTGCGGTTCTCCACGCTGTTCAGTATCTGCTGTTCTCCACGCTGTTCAGTATCTGCGGTTCTCCACGCTGTTCAGTATCTGCGGTTCTCCACGCTGTTCAGTATCTGCTGTTCTCACGCTGTTCAGTATCTGCTGTTCTCCACGCTGTTCAGTATCTGCGGTTCTCCTCGCTGTTCAGTATCTGCTGTTTTCCACGCTGTTCAGCATCTGCGGTTCTCCTCGCTGTTCAGTATCTGCGGTTCTCCACGCTGTTCAGTATCTGCTGTTCTCCACGCTGTTCAGTATCTGCGGTTCTCCTCGCTGTTCAGTATCTGCGGTTCTCCACGCTGTTCAGTGTCTGCTGTTCTCACGCTGTTCAGTATCTGCGGTTCTCCACGCTGCCACAGAGAGTAACTAGGAGAAAGAGAAAATGATCAATTGTTTGTCTTCGTGTACAAGGACATCTTTTAAAAATATGTGTGCCCTGTAGCCAGGATGAACAGCCTGATGACTTTGTCAGCGGGTTTTAAAACAACTGCGTGCTGGTGTGAGATGTTTTACTAGACATGTGGAGGCCAGAAATTGGCAGACTGATAAATGAAGTTGTAGATGTCATTCTGGGGATGTTTTGCCCAAGTGGGAAAATACAATATACGTGTTTACGGCATTATGACTGTCAAACGTTATGACCGCTCGCAGGTAAAGCGAATCACGTTGATCGTCACCTAACAAGGACAGAAGTCAAGGTCTGGGAAGATTAGATGTTGCAGGAGAAATGAACAGGAGTAAAGACCTGAGCGGCATTGTCAAGGGCCAAATTGTTCTGGACAGACAAATGTGCCAGATACCACAGGACACCTTCAGGGGTCTTGTAGAGTTCACGTCGTGGCGGGTCGGCGGTGGTTTGGCGGCACGCGGACGACCAACGGCATATTAGGCAGGTGGTAATAATGCTTCATACGTCAGTAATTCACCTCTCACTACCTCTACGCTAGCATTAAACCTCCCGGCGACCAGAACGCTGCAACGACCTTCACATTTCAAGCCGACATTTTCCATCTAACCTAGAGAGGGACGATCCACGAGATTGACGATTCAAGGTTGTTCCGGCACTTCGCAGGTACTTTTTCTCCCGCCTCTTTCAATCTCTCGTTAGAGATAGAGGAGACAGGACAAGGGGAGACATGGTACAGCGCTGTAAATCACACACACACACACACTAGCGCACACGCGTATCGACTCAGATCCGTCTGTACTAACTAACGCGTGTCAGAAGGCCAGAGCGAGGCGAAGTGAGTATAACGAGCGTGCTGAGGGAAGAGAACCGGGACAGCGACTCAGAGACAGGAGATGAAAGACAGCACGGGGCTGTTTATGGGCGGAAAATGTTTTCCAGAGCCGGGCAGCAGAGGAGAATCCTGGGAAAGGGTCAGAGGTCAGGTCTTTGGGTAACCCCGGGGGGCTCTGAGGTGAAGCAAATTGGACACGCAACAGAGCATGGAGGAGATGGAGATGTGGGAGCAGGTATGTCTGTCAGTTACTGTCAGTTGTGTTCGTGGGGGGAGGGGGTATGTCTGTCAGTAACTGTCAGTTGTGTTAGTGGGGGGAGAGGTACGTCTGTCAGTTGTGTTAGTGGTTGGAAGTATGTCTGTCAGTTACTGTCAGTTGTGTTAGTGGGGGAGGGGTATGTCTGTCAGTAACTGTCAGTTGCGTTAGTGGGGGGAGTGGTCAGTTGTGTTAGTGGTTGGAAGTATGTCTGTCAGTTACTGTCAGTTGTGTTAGTGGGGGGAGGGGGTATGTCTGGCAGTAACTGTCAGTTGCGTTAGTGGCGGCGACAGGTATGTCTGTCAGTTACTGTCAGTTGTGTTAGTGGGGGAGGGGGTATGTCTGGCAGTAACTGTCAGTTGCGTTAGTGGCGGCGACAGGTATGTCTGTCACATCACAACAATTACGTTCCCTGGGAACTATTGTAGAAACACGAGATTACGTTACTAGTAAAACATGATTAAGACGTAAAAAGCAAAAAATAATTTGTGCAGGTGGAATCGGTGGACCCTGCACTACTATAACAATGGCAAAACACAATTTATAGTGGCAAAACGCCGCACGCGCTCTAGGTTTTCAATAGGGTTAGTTTCCTAATGTTAGGGTTAAGGTTAGGGCTAGTTTCGTAATGTTAGGGTTACGGTAGGGGTAGTTTCGTAATGTTATGGTTACGTTTAGGGTTAGTTTTGTAATGTTAGAGTTACGGTTAGGGTTAGTTTCCTAATGTTAGGGTTAAGGTTAGGGCTAGCTTTGTCATGTTAGGGTTAAGGTTAGGGTTAATATCCTGTGAACAATTGTAAGAACCGCAATTACATTGATGTAAAGCAGCGACACTGGTGGAGCAGTGGGTAGGGCGCTCAGCTGCCGAGCCGTATGCAGTGGTTCAATTTCACACGCTATTGTTTATCATAAATACATGGTAGACACGTTCACTAGTAACGTAATCGCGTGTTCCTACAATAGTTCCCAGGGAACGTAATTCTTGTGATATTGGGCTGGTCTGTCAGTAACTGTCAGTTGTGTTAGTCGGGGCGACAGGTATTTTATTTAATAGTAAAGTATTAATTGCATTGTTCAACTCACAAGTGCTACCCTATAGTTGATATGTTAATTTTTCCCCTGGCAGTTCTGGAAGCATCCCTGAGTTTCTGCAGAACAATGTAACAACAGAGTATCCCGGAGCAAGTCAGTGGAGCCTTCAGGAATCCTGGATGGCGTATCACATAGAAACATCTGTCCACACGTCTGCCCTCAGGTGAATTGGTCTCAGTGTGCATCAGGAACAAGAGCCAGAGAGAGTGAGAGTGTATGATGGACGAGAGAGAGAGAGAGAGAGAGAGGGAGAGGATATGATGGAGAGAGAGAGAGGGGGGTGTATGATGGAAGAGAGAGAGAGAGAGAGAGATGATATGAGGGAGAGAGAGATATGATGGAGAGAGAGAGAGAGAGAGAGAGAGAGAGAGAGGATATGATGGAGAGAGAGAGAGGATATGATGGAAGAGAGAGAGAGAGAGAGGATATGATGGAAAGAGAGAGGGGGGGGTGTGATGGAAGAGAGAGAGAGAGAGATATGATGGAAGAGAGAGAGGATATGATGGAAGAGAGAGAGAGAGAGAGAGAGGATATGATGGAAAGAGAGAGGATATGATGGAAGAGAGAGTGAGAGGGGGGGTGTGGGATGGAGAGAGAGAGAGAGGATATGATGGAGAGAGAGAGAGAGGATATGATGGAAGAGAGAGAGAGAGAGAGGATATGATGGAAGAGAGAGAGAGAGCGGGTGGGTGTGTGATGGAGAGAGAGAGAGAGAGGATATGATGGAGAGAGAGCGAAATGGGAAAGGATAGAGGCAGAGACTGGGAAAGAGAGTGAGGGGGATGAGGAGAATGAATAGAGCAAGATGCCTGAGCAGATGGTGAAATAAGTGGATGATTTAACAACACGTGACTGTTGGCATCCGCTCGATCCAACCCATAATGAAAACAGAAAGGCTTCAGCGTCTCACAGTAACTCCACCAATCCCGGAGCTTTCATGAACTCCATTGAACGCACACATTCCGCACACATTCCGCACACATTCCGCGCACATTCCGCGCACACTCCTCGGCATTCTAAAACAACATTCCTAGATTCCGCTGCGCTCAGAGAGAGTGCACTAGTTCAGCCTCACCACAGTGGACCAGGACACAATCGCTCTGTCAATACAGACATTATTAACTTCAACATACCGAAAGTCTATGCAATGACACTAATGTCACCCGTCTCCTGCCTGCAGGCAAAAGGCACCTGCGCTCTCACCAAACAAAGGTGACAACTGCAGCACCCGTGAAAAAAGCATCTCGTGTGTCAAGTATATTCAGAGAAAGCAATGTTACGTTTTACACAAATAAGTGTGGTCATCTGAAAAGAAACACACTGACTAAAGAAAAGAAATAAGCCAGAGAACCTCACATCAATCATCACACACACAGGATACCAGTTATTCAAACTCCCATGGAGACTTTTTGTGAGACAAAAATATCACCCGCAAAAAAACACACAGCAGAAATGCTCAATATTTGTAAAAAAGTACTTATTCTCTAATGGCTAACTATGAGGAAGTTTATAAAGACTGGCTGAGTGGGCGGTGAACTCCCATTTATGATCTGGATTTGATTGACAGATCTTTGAAACGTCTACGTGGAAGCATCTTGGATGTCTAGAGCGATGTTCCGGTGTTGTCATCTCAGGCAAAGTTGGTGGCAAACAAAACAACACTGAAACGTTATCAATGGCATATATAAATATGTATTTTTATCCATCCACCATTTGGCGCGTCTCTTGACGGATGTGTTGACAGAATATCAACAGTCATTTTTACAACTCCGTTGTATTGGTTTTATTCAAATATTCGACTCTTCGTGATCTTTAAAACCCAAACCCAAAGTACAAGCCTGCTCTTCTACTCAGTGTCTAAACCCGAGCTGGTCCACGATCTGTTTGTAATCAGGGCAGATTCATATCTGGGACTACTAGACAGAAACTAAAACCTTTAGCGCTTCCAGTTTCCAGCTCTCCCGAGTGCTGTACAGAAAGTGTCCAGTTTATTAATGTGTTTTAAAGTACAGCTAATGGAATACAATTTACACTCATTCATTTCACAGTCACAACATACATTCCTGGCACTACAGATGATGGAAAGTGTTACATGCAAATGTTCATATGCGCAAATGTTTGTATTGTAAGCAGTTAATTGTTACATTGCAAAAACGAATGTCTCCTTGCATTAATGGGATTCAGTTTCCCACGTTGTTCACCTATACGAGACCAGCCGTCACTAAGCCACACATTTGCACACTAATTAATAGTTCTCTCAGCATTGTAATGTTTTCCTAATATTCATGTACGCTGCTGTACTGTGATCTATATGTAATCTACTTTGTAATCAACTAATAATAAATTAATCTGCTATTCATTTTAAACAGTGCTGTGCTGTGGATTAGGGCAGTAAGTTGCCAATTCAATTACAAGCTAACAGTGTAATTTATAAAGACATATACAGACTGGGGCTTCAGCCGGATGTAAATTACAGTTAAAACAGTGTGTAGCTTGCTTTTGCACTTTACCAACCCGGCCATGTGAGTGTGAATTGGTGTTTGGGTGCCAGTGTTAGCATGTTTCCTTTGTTATAGCTGCCACATAGAGGTATTGGACAGGGCTAATGAGAGGGTAGAGCAGACGGCTCGCTTCCTGATTAGTAGCCTGTATAGCAAATAGGGAAGAGCAACAGCAGGTGGGGTTGGGTTAATTCCAGGGCTATTACAGGACAGTCTATAATGAGGACTACTACAGGACAGTCTATAATGGGGACTAATACAGGACAGTCTATAATGAGGACTACTACAGGACAGTCTATAATGGGGACTAATACAGGACAGTCTATAATGAGGACTAGTAAAGGACAGTCTATAATGGGGACTAATACAGGACAGTATATAGTGAGGACTAATACAGGACAGTCTATAATGAGGACTAGTACAGGACAGTCTATAATGAGAACTAATACAGGACAGTCTATAATGAGGACTAGTACAGGACAGTCTATAATGAGAACTAATACAGGACAGTCTATAATGAGGACAAATACAGGACAGTATATAGTGAGGACTAATACAGGACAGTCTATAATGAGGACTACTACAGGACAGTCTATAATGGGGACTAATACAGGACAGTCTATAATGAGGACTAGTAAAGGACAGTCTATAATGAGGACTAATACAGGACAGTCTATAATGAGGACAAATACAGGACAGTATATAGTGAGGACTAATACAGGACAGTCTATAATGAGGACTACTACAGGACAGTCTATAATGGGGACTAATACAGGACAGTCTATAATGAGGACTAGTAAAGGACAGTCTATAATGAGGACTAATACAGGACAGTCTATAATGGGGACTAATACAGGACAGTCTATAATGAGGACTAATACAGGACAGTCTATAATGAGGACTAGTAAAGGACAGTCTATAATGGGGACTAATACAGGACAGTCTATAATGGGGACTAATACAGGACAGTCTATAATGAGGACTAGTAAAGGACAGTCTATAATGAGGACTAATACAGGACAGTCTATAATGAGGACAAATACAGGACAGTATATAGTGAGGACTAATACAGGACAGTCTATAATGAGGACTACTACAGGACAGTCTATAATGGGGACTAATACAGGACAGTCTATAATGAGGACTAGTAAAGGACAGTCTATAATGAGGACTAATACAGGACAGTCTATAATGGGGACTAATACAGGACAGTCTATAATGAGGACTAATACAGGACAGTCTATAATGAGGACTAGTAAAGGACAGTCTATAATGGGGACTAATACAGGACAGTCTATAATGAGGACTAGTAAAGGACAGTCTATAATGAGGACTAATACAGGACAGTCTATAATTAAGACTAATACAGGACAGTATATAGTGAGGACTAATACAGGACAGTATATAGTGAGGACTAATACAGGACAGTCTATAATGAGGACTAGTACAGGACAGTATATAGTGAGGACTAATACAGGACAGTCTATAATGAGGACTAGTACAGGACAGTCTATAATGAGAACTAATACAGGACAGTCTATAATGAGGACTAATACAGGACAGTCTATAATGAGGACTAATACAGGACAGTCTATAATGAGAACTAATACAGGACAGTCTATAATGATGACTAATACAGGACAGTCTATAATGAGGACTAATACAGGACAGTCTATAATGAGGACTAGTACAGGACAGTCTATAATGATGACTAATACAGGACAGTCTATAATGAGGACTAATACATGACAGTCTATAGTGAGGACTATTATAGGACAGTCTATAATGAGGACTAATACAGGACAGTCTATAATGAGGACTAATACAGGACAGTCTATAATGAGGACTAGTACAGGACAGTCTATAATGATGACTAATACAGGACAGTCTATAATGAGGACTAATACATGACAGTCTATAGTGAGGACTATTATAGGACAGTCTATAATGAGGACTTGTACAGGACAGTCTATAATGAGGACTAATACAGGACCGTCTATAATGAGAACTAATACAGGACAGTCTATAATGATGACTAATACAGGACAGTCTATAATGAGGACTAATACAGTCTATAATGAGAACTAATACAGGACAGTCTATAATGAGGACTAATACATGACAGTCTATAGTGAGGACTATTACAGGACAGTCTATAATGAGGACTAATACAGGACAGTCTATAATTAAGACTAATACAGGACAGTATATAGTGAGGACTAATACAGGACAGTCTATAGTGAGGACTATATATAGTGAGGTGGAGAACAGGGACGAGGGGTAAGGTTATAGAGAAAGAGAGAGAGGAAGACAGGTTGTTTAAAAAGAGATTTCCCGAGGATGCTGAAGTGTAGTCTGGCAAGAAATCTGTCATTAGTTAAGTGCCATTTAGTTTTATGAATGTTATGATTATGTTATTCTTTTCTTATTCTTTTTCATGTCATTTTGCTTGCATTCAAAAGAAGGCCTCTAAAAAGATAACAACTAGAACATACGGTGTAAGAGATTAGATGAATTTTCCCTAACTTGTCGTATTCTAAAACCGCTCCAAACTGGGTCAACGGCGGGTCAAATCATGACGGGTTCCCAAGAGGTCAAAGGTGAACGATTCCAGCTCCTCGTCCAGAGTTGTTCTGAACGCGTTGTCATCTGTCACTGTAAAAAACCTGTCTTGCTGTTTGATTGGTGGCAGCGCTCAGTAACGGCATCCCCGGAGCCTCTGATTGGTTGGGTTCAAACAGGTGACAAACACGCTGACCTTGTTCTGGCAACGATCTGGGACAGGATGGGTTTGAGCTGTGCTCTGAAAGCATCGACTCAGTCATACAGTCGGTGAACTGCCGTCTGTTCTGTCAGAGTGTGAGTGAACATTCGAACATTATTGTCGTCTTGCTTCGTCCTCACGTACGCCACACGACACATGACAGCTCTATCGTCAGACGAATAACAATCTAGAACTGTGTAGTATCGGGCAAATTTCGTACCAAGCGAGAAACGGGTAAAAACGTGTATGGTCAAAGAGAGGCCGCCGAAGGCTAAGCGGAGACGCGAGTGGCGAGGATCGTCTTTCGGTGCGAGGGAGGCCGTATTGATCTTCGTCAGCGGGTGATGACGTCACGCGCTGTTGCTAAACACCATCGGCGCTGCGTCTCCACTGGTTACCTGACGTTGTCGCCGGGTGACATTAAACCCCCACCTCCACCCTCGTGTGTGACAGCAGGCTCACGAAACCACGCCGCTCGGTTGTCAGCGCTACCTGCGCCAACCGTAAAGCCGGTTTCGTAAGACTACAGTTGTCCTGGGTTTCCTGGAGCCAGTCCCTCACTGTGCCCTCGCCCGTTTGGAAACCAGCGTTGTATTTAATTCACTGAGCCCAGACAGGGAAAGGCAGTTACAGAAAGAAACAGCTTTCATTGTGTTACCTTTCCCTCCGTTTACGGACGTCATCTGACAGAGAATTCTGTGAAGTCGGGCAGAATTGAAGCCTTACTTACCTGGGGAATTTTGACAAATGTTTCTCAGTGAAATACGGGACCAGCAGGTGGGCTGGAAGGATTGATAATCACACTGGGAAATAGACAGACGGTGTATTTGGGAGAACGAGGGGTTGCATATGTTAGGATTGATATGAAAGCATCTCAGCCGCGTGGCTAAATGTCCGCTGCAGACATTAGCAAGGCTTGTTGGGCTCTGCTGAAGCCTCAGGGGAGGGGCTTGTGTTGGCTGGTTTAGCACACCTCAGGGGAGGGGCTTGTGTTGGCTGGTTTAGCACACCTCAGGGGAGGGGCTTGTGTTGGCTGGTTTAGCACACCTCAGGGGAGGGGCTTGTGTTGGCTGGTTTAGCACACCTCAGGGGAGGGGCTTGTGTTGGCTGGTTTAGCACACCTCAGGGGAGGGGCTTGTGTTGGCTGGTTTAGCACACCTCAGGGGAGGGGCTTGTGTTGGCTGGTTTAGCACACCTCAGGGGAGGGGCTTGTGTTGACTGGTTTACCACACCTCAGGGGAGGGGCTTGTGTTGGCTGGTTTAGCACACTTCAGGGGAGGGGCTTGTGTTGGCTGGTTTAGCACACCTCAGGGGAGGGGCTTGTGTGGCTGGTTTAGCACACCTCAGGGGAGGGGCTTGTGTTGGCTGGTTTACCACACCTCAGGGGAGGGGCTTGTGTTGGCTGATTTAGCACACCTCAGGGGAGGGGCTTGTGTTGGCTGGTTTAGCACACCTCAGGGGAGGGGCTTGTGTTGGCTGGTTTAGCACACCTCAGGGGAGGGGCTTGTGTTGGCTGGTTTAGCACACCTCAGGGGAGGGGCTTGTGTTGGCTGGTTTAGCACACCTCAGGGGAGGGGCTTGTGTTGGCTGGTTTAGCACACCTCAGGGGAGGGGCTTGTGTTGGCTGGTTTAGCACACCTCAGGGGAGGGGCTTGTGTTGGCTGGTTTAGCACACCTCAGGGGAGGGGCTTGTGTTGGCTGGTTTAGCACACCTCAGGGGAGGGGCTTGTGTTGGCTGGTTTAGCACACCTCAGGGGAGGGGCTTGTGTTGGCTGGTTTAGCACACCTCAGGGGAGGGGCTTGTGTTGGCTGGTTTACCACACCTCAGGGGAGGGGCTTGTGTTGGCTGGTTTACCACACTATTGCATGAGGCACGTGTGTCACTTTATTCTCCGAATTCGGTTTGTGTCGAAGATGTGCACTCATAACACGTTCATACACACCTCCACACACACACACATACGTACACCCACAGATACATACACACACACGTACACACAAACATGCGTACACACACACACACGTCCACCCACACACACACACACACACACACACACAGACACACGTACACACATACGCCAGTACACTCTTGCAGGCGTTGTGTGTAGGTAAACATTGTGTTGGTGATTAGCGGCATCTCCTCTGTGATGAGTTTGATCTGTGGGATGCCACGGCAACGGGAGGGACAGCTGTGTTTCATAAGGAGACGGAGGTAGCGGACAGGGCTTCTAATGAATGTAAATGGGCCATGTCAGGGCCCTGTACCCAGTGTACACACACACACACATTACACACACAAGCACACACACACACACACACATGCCCACACATTACACACACATGCACACACACACACACACACACACACACAAACATGCACACACACACCCACACACACGCACACATGCACACACATTACACACACATGCACACACACACACACACACATGCACACACATTACACACACACACACACATTGCACACACAAATGCACACGCACACACACACGCACATGCACACACACACGCACATTTCTGGCACTGCCAGGCCTTATGGGTCACAAACAGTAGCCACGTCTGAGGCCCCGGTAACGGACCAATCATTGGCAATCTACGCCGCCGTTTTTTGACAGAGCGTCCGTGTACGTGCACCGTGGCGTCGTTCCACGCGCGTGCACGAGTCCCAGTGATGTCTTCAGACCTTCTCAGGGCATTCCTTTGAGTGGAAAAGAGAATTCCGGAACAGTGAAGTTCTGAGCTCAGCGAAGCAGCCCGCTGACAGGTCAGTCCTCTCATTACTACGGATCCAGACTCCATCTCCCGTCTCCACCTGCCTCACAGATCCTTACTGAATATACATGTATATGTCACGACGGCACCACAGAAGGCACTAAATTGCACTTCGCTCTCCCTCACTCCACGAGAAGGTGTCATTTTTAAACCCAATTACCCGGAGATGTCGAGCCGATCAGCGGCGGAGACGCATTCTGAGTCTTCGGAAGCAAATGACATGGAACGAGGAAGAGGGAAAATGAGAGAACGAGAGAGACACAGAGAGAGAGAGAGAGGGGGGGAGTAGAAGAGGTTTGGTTTCACATGGGAGTGACGGTATCTGAGGTATATCTGTCTTTCCGTCAGATATCCCTGGCCTGTGGTGTGTAATGGAGTGCGTCGGGGAAGACAGAGACTAACAGAGTGGGTAGCTGCTGAAGACCACCGTAAAACAAACCCCGTAAAACAAACCCCCGTAATGGTCTGGAGATTTGCTGTGCAGTACAGGGCAGTCTCAGAGACGGGGAGATGGAGAAAAACTGTTTGTGTCCGTAGTATTTCAGGTTTTAATTCAATAGTGTATTTTATACGTTAATTTTCTTTCCACTCGCATTGACACTTAATATTTTCTCCTGATTCCAACTGAGCTAACTTCAATTGAAAGACAAAAAAGACTTATTGACTGACAGAGGAAGACAGAGAAGGAGACGTACGGATATGAGACAGAATGAGGAGCGAGACACACAGGACAAAAGAGAGAGAGCGAAAGAGTGGGAGCGAGAGAAAGGTGGAGAGAGACACAGAGAAATAGACTGAGTATACCGTGGTGGACCGCAGCCTACACTCTCAGATAAATGGGACAGGTTCTTCCCGTGCCCGTTTTGACCCGAAACTCTCAAACCCCCGCCAGACGGTTGCACAAACGCGCCAGTTCTTATAAGGTTAGCCGTGCTGTCTTCTTCGTATTCAGTTGAAATGGTTTCCTCTAAGTTCGGCGGGTTGTCAGAGCACACAGCAAAGCGTTCACTCAAGCCGCCCCGATGGCGAAGCTCGTTCAGCTGGCCGTACACCGAAACATCTCTCTGAGCGAGTCTTTGAAATATTAACCCCGTGTGGCCGCGCAGAGCCGCTTTGATCGGGATTTTGCGTGTCTTGCATTTATTGATATCGTTATTTGTTACTGTACGTATTTAACCTCCGACCTGCTACATTTTCTCCAGGACGCGTTACTATCACTACGGACCTGGCAGGGTTCAGATGATACTACAGTCTAATCGGGTGGCTAACATTCCATTAGCGTGGATCTTAATCATGCTACATGTCTGTGGTTAGCAGAGCCCACGGGTACAGGGGGTGGGGGGTGGAGGCGTGACTCACGTTGGAGATTTCAAAATCTCAACCACCGCTCTGTTTTTCTTTCCAACTTCAATGGAACAGACAGACACACCTAAATTAATGAAGCTTTGACGGGAAGACGTGGGCTAACTCATTCATGTTGCTATACGGATCTGTGTCATGTCATCACAACGCTCTTTTGTGTAGTTTTACCTCAGACCCCAGTAGTGATTGACCTTGAACATGAAGCAAGTGTGCTCTAACCTTGTTAGAGTGTCTAAAAAGAGTATAGCTGGCAACCAGGTTGACATTAAACCTCCATGACAGCTCCTGACAGCTTATGGTCTATGTCATTCTTTAGGTTTGCAGCAAACAGAGTTAGCTGTCATGTGGACCGGAATCGTGATCGACGAGTCATCTGACAATGACCGTTAGTTGTGGTCATGGTTCTCAGCAAGCAGTGAGTCAGTGTCACGCTGGACGTCCAAAAGGGTTGGTTTCAGTTCCATTCAAATGTTGCTTAATGCAATGCTTAACCGACCATTGGAATGTGGGTGTGGTTCAGGAATTGACCCTTGACCCTGAAGTCTATCTCAGACGGCGGGTGGTCTCTGTTTATGAAATCGCCATGCCAACCAGGTTGACGGGGACAATGTGCTATGGATAAGCACAACTAGACCAGACACGTCTTCAATTTGCTGCGATTATATGGAAAAAATAAGCACTGAATAACTGAATCTTAGCAAGACAGAGTTTTCACTCTTTGAGTGTGAATGTGTGTGTCATTGTGACTGTTAAAGTGTGTGGCATTGTGACTGTGAATGTGTGTGTTATTGTGACTGTGAATGTGTGTGTCATTGTGACTGTGAATGTGTGTGTCATTGTGACTGTTAAAGTGTGTGGCATTGTGACTGTGAATGTGTGTGTGTTATTGTGACTGTGAATATGTGTGTGATTGTGAATGTGTGTCATTGTGACTGTGGATGTGTGTGTGTGTGTGTGTGTGTGACTGTGGATGTGTGTGTGTCATTGTGACTGTGAATATGTGTGTGATTGTGAATGTGTGTCATTGTGACTGTGGATGTGTGTGTGTGTGTGTGTGTGTGACTGTGGATGTGTGTGTGTCATTGTGACTCTGTATGTGTAAAAATTTGATTGTGGATGTGTGTTTGTTATTTTGTCTCTCTCTCTCTGTTTGCGTGTGTATGTGTTTGTATTTTTGTCTCTCTCTCTGTTTGCGTGTGTGTGTGTGTGACATGGTGAGAGAGAGAGAGAGTCTTTCATTGACTCACCACATTTGTATCCCACAACTGAACAGCAGTGAAATGTGGTTGGTGGGACACAAAAGCCTGCTGGTACTGACCTATGCAAACTGAATGCTAACGCCGGCAAAGGAATGCCTGCTCCTGTCCCCCGCTCAACTCAGCTCAACACCACTCATTATCAAACAACACCAAACGCCACCGCTCAACACCGCACAACACAGCTCAACACCACTCAACACCAAACAACACCAAACGCCACCGATCAACACCGCACAACACAGCTCAACACCACTCATTATCAAACAACACCAAACGCCACCGCTCAACACCGCACAACACAGCTCAACACCACTCATTATCAAACAACACCAAACGCCACCGCTCAACACCGCACAAAACAGCTCAACACCACTCATTATCAAACAACACCAAACGCCACCGCTCAACACCGCACAACACAGCTCAACACCACTCATTATCAAACAACACCAAACGCCACCGCTCAACACCGCACAACACAGCTCAACACCACTCATTATCAAACAACACCAAACGCCACCGCTCAACACCGCACAACACAGCTCAACACCACTCATTATCAAACAACACCAAACGCCACCGCTCAACACCGCTCAACACCACTCAACACCAAACACCACCAAACAACACCAAATGCCACCGCTCAACACTGCTCATAACAGCTCAACACCACTCAACACCAAACAGCACCAAACACCACCGCTCATAACAGCTCAACACCACTCTACGCCGCTCAACGCCGCCGACGTTGACAACCCCAAGTACCGGCGGCCATGTTTGATTTGTGGCCGACTGCGCCACCTCGACATCAGGGAGGAGACTCGGCACACTGCGCCGCCAACAGGGCCAATCAACGGAGGGAGACTCTGCAAACAAAAGGTCAATAGCTCCGAGATGGTAGATGAATGCGGGACGTTCACTCCTTTCTCCGGCGCTTTCCGGTGCTGGGATTCTGGATGCTTTGAGTTCGTCTCCCAGTTTTCACGGGAACACTTAACCAGGCGACTTGTTGATTTTATTAGAGGAGTTGTAATTGCGTCTGACTCGGTGCCAGTGGGTTTATTGTTTGTTTTGGACGCATCGGTTCACATGGCGACGGGGAGAATAGCTGCAGCTTTTGGCAGAGTAACAAATGAGGATCCGAATGACATCCTAAAATGAACACAATTCCAACAGAAATGTGTCAATGTCAGTTTGTTGCACCTGGGGCATTTGGTTTAGCGTCTGTGGGGTTAGTGAGTCTGTAGTGAGTCTGTAGTGAGTCTGTAGTGAGTCTGTAGTGTGTCTGTAGTGAGTCTGTAGTGAGTCTGTAGTGAGTCTGTAGTGTGTCTGTAGTGAGTCTGTAGTGAGTCTGTAGTGAGTCTGTGTCTGTAGTGAGTCTGTAGTGAGTCTGTAGTGAGTCTGTAGTGAGTCTGTAGTGTGTCTGTGGTGAGTCTGTAGTGAGTCTGTAGTGAGTCTGTAGTGAGTCTGTGATTGTGAGTCTGTGATTGTGAGTCTGTAGTGTGTCTGTGGTTGTGTGTCTGTCTGTGGTTGTGTGTCTGTTAGTGATGTGTGTCTGTTAGTGATGTGTGTCTGTTAGTGATGTGTGTCTGTTAGTGATGTGTGTCTGTTAGTGATGTGTGTCTGTTAGTGATGTGTGTCTGTTAGTGATGTGTGTCTGTTAGTGATGTGTGTCTGTTAGTGATGTGTGTCTGTTAGTGATGTGTGTCTGTTAGTGATGTGTGTCTGTTAGTGATGTGTGTCTGTTAGTGATGTGTGTCTGTTAGTGATGTGTGTCTGTTAGTGATGTGTGTCTGTGGTTTGTGAGTGGTTTCTTTCGGTTGTTGAATGAGTGGGAACAGTTTCAAGTTGTCACCCTATTATCACGTACATAATGTCTACAGACCTGTTTTCTGCAATAGTGTGGTGTGTGTTAGTACACATTCTGACCTGCCCTTTGACCTGTTTAAAGTGCTGGGACCACATCCAGGGAGTAAGAAGAGAAGAGAGTGATAAAGGATCCACCAGTCCCCCCCACACACACACACACACACACACACACACACACAAACGCACAAACAGACACACACATAAACATACACAAATAAAGCCACCAACCAACCCACACACACACACACACAAGCACACACACACACACACACACACACAAAACACACTGACGCACAAACAGACGCAATCTGAAACATTCAGCCACGTTTGTGTCTTCAGCAGAAATTGGTTTAGGTGGAGCAGGACATTATTTGTCACAGAGGGGAAGAAGACAAAGGGGTGAAGGGAAGGAGAGGGGTGAGAGAGGAAATGGAGAGGGGTGAGAGAGGAAATGGAGAGACGGGTGAGAGAGGAAATGGAGAGACGGGTGAGAGAGGAAATGGAGAGAGGGGTGAGAGGAAATGGAGAGACGGGTGAGAGAGGAAATGGAGAGACGGGTGAGAGAGGAAATGGAGAGAGGGGTGAGAGAGGAAATGGAGAGACGGGTGAGAGAGGAAATGGAGAGACGGGTGAGAGAGGAAAAGTCTTTCTATATTATCTGCTCCTCATTTCCATTTCTCTTAGCTCTCTTTTTTGCTGTCTTTTCTTTGTCGTGTGACGTGTCCTCGCTCCCGGTGCCCCCTGCCATTCCCCCTGCGATGCCCCCCCGCCGCGACCACCCCATATGCCCTCCTGGTGGGATAGGTGAGGAATCTGGAGTTCTGGGTGTGTGTGTGTTCACACGAGGAGTGTTTGAATAGACACTACTGGTGGGTGAATCATGCTGGGTTTCCCACGGCGGTGGGATCGTATAGCCAGCTACTGACCGCCACATAAACAAACAACCTGAGGCCTGAAACAACACTCCTGAACAACAACAACAAACAACTGGTATCTTACTCTACCGCGGACGGACGGCTACAGTACCACACGCGCCTGCACACACACACACACACACACACACACACACCACACACACACACATACACACACCACACACACACACGGTAGCAAGTAAACGAACACTGACAAACACAAAGACACCCACATTCCAAGACACAACAACCATCAGATGAAAGACGGAAGCTGTCTGTCACATCATTCAGCAGAAACCCAGACACATAAAAACCAACAAGGCTGAGATAAATACACAGGCAAAATATACCTGCTTGGATAAACTTCAAAAGACTGTAAAGAAAAGTGTTTCTAATAAAAACTTTCCTGCAGCTATTCAAACCAAACAGTTAATTATCGCCGAGCCAATGTTACACGTAGTTTAATTTATGTTACACTTTGGTATTGACAATCCGCCGTTTGTGCAAAAAAAATGCTGATGAAAGCCAAATACCATTGCACAGTAGGTGCAATCTATTTTAACTGTCAATAACGTACCAAATTACAAACTAAGACTTGAATGCTCCAGGTACACCACAGAACACAATGGAAGCCACACCTGTTCCCGATAAACCACACCCCCCGTATGCTAGACACACCCTTCCCAAACCACACGGACGGCATTTTCCAATCGAGTCACTTTAACATTATAGGTACAAAGGCAATTTGCAATAGTTACTGGACACACATTCTGTTAAACAAATAAATGTGTACCTGCGCCCTAAGTCCCGGTGAAAAACAAAATGGTAATATGAACTCTCGCCTCCTCCTGTCTTTTCTCCTCCCCTTTCCTCTCAAGCCCTCCCGACCCCCCACTGCTCCTGAAACACTACCCTCTCACCACAGACCCCCTTCTGAGTGTGTGATGACACGCCAGGACAGTTAAAGCACTTAACAGGGCCCAGTCACACACACTAACACACACACACCACACATGCAGGCAACAATGCATCCTCTCTCAACAGTGCACACACACACTCTCTCCAGGGCGATGACAGACTAGCTCTAATGGGTTAGTAGATAGAGCAGAGAGTCACTGATCCCAGATTCACTATTTACGTAGGGCGTGTCTATATGTGTGTGTGTGTGTGTGTGTGTGTGTGTGTGTGTGTGTGTGTGTGTGTGTGTGTGTGTGTGTGTGATTGTACAGCTATGTGCCTATGCATTTGTTTGTGTGTGTAAGTGTTCACGTTTGACTAACTTAGTCGGGACGTTAGATGGTGACCGACTACTGAAGAGTGTGCGGATCCAGAAGGCTACCCCACTACAACAGCCTTAAACCAACAGGGTTACACACAGAGTTATATTCAACAATTAAACCAAACTGAGTTCAAAACCCAACTGTAAGTATTACGCCACATTTAACTTAAACATCCTAATATTCCGCAAATGGACAGTAAAGGAAAAGCAATTTATGTAGAAAATCACAAAAACACTGCCGTAACAAAAAACAAAGTGCATACCTACTTCAATTACAATAATGTCCAATGTAACAGACCATCTCCATTACAGCTGTCTGTAATATAACAGACCATCTCCATTACAGCTGTCTGTAATATAACAGACCATCTACTATACAGCTGTAATATAACAGACCAGCTACTATACAGCTGTATTATAACAGACCATCTACTATAGAGCTGTAATATAACAGACCATCTACTATTCAGCTGTAATATAACAGACCATCTACTATACAGCTGTAATATAACAGACCATCTCCTATACAGCTGTAATATAACAGACCATCTCCTATTCAGCTGTCTGTAATATAACAGACCATCTCCTATACAGCTGTAATATAACAGACCATCTCCTATACAGCTGTAATATAACAGACCATCTACTATACTGCTGTCTGTAATATAACAGACCATCTCCTATACAGCTGTAATATAACAGACCATCTACTATACAGCTGTCTGTAATATAACAGACCATCTCCATTACAGCTGTCTGTAATATAACAGACCATCTACTATACTGCTGTAATATAACAGACCATCTACTATACTGCTGTAATATAACAGACCATCTACTATACAGCTGTAATATAACAGACCATCTACTATACATCTGTAATATAACAGACCATCTACTATACAGCTGTATTATAACAGACCATCTCCTATAAAGCTGTATTATAACAGACCATCTCCTATACAGCTGTCTGTATTATAACAGACCATCTCCTATACAGCTGTAATATAACAGTCCATCTCCTATACAGCTGTAATATAACAGACCATCTCCTATACAGCTGTAATATAACAGACCATCTACTATACAGCTGTAATATAACAGACCATCTCCTATACAGCTGTCTGTAATATAACAGACCATCTCC
This sequence comes from Dallia pectoralis, assembly GCA_029465975.1. NCBI lineage: Eukaryota > Metazoa > Chordata > Actinopteri > Esociformes > Umbridae > Dallia > Dallia pectoralis. The sequence goes on along the minus strand of CM055738.1, from coordinate 4,800,273 downwards.
TATACAGCTGTCTGTAATATAACAGACCATCTCCTATACAGCTGTAATATAACAGACCATCTCCTATACAGCTGTCTGTAATATAACAGACCATCTCCATTACAGCTGTCTGTAATATAACAGACCATCTACTATACAGCTGTAATATAACAGACCATCTACTATACAGCTGTCTGTAATATAACATACCATCTCCTATACAGCTGTCTGTAATATAACAGACCATATCCATTACAGCTGTAATATAACAGAAATTCTACTATACAGCTGTAATATAACAGACCATCTACTATACTGCTGTAATATAACAGACCATCTACTATACATCTGTAATATAACAGACCATCTCCATTACAGCTGTCTGTAATATAACAGACCATCTACTATACAGCTGTAATATAACAGACCAGCTACTATACAGCTGTATTATAACAGACCATCTACTATACTGCTGTAATATAACAGACCATCTACTATACATCTGTAATATAACAGACCATGTACTATACAGCTGTATTATAACAGACCATCTCCTATACAGCTGTAATATAACAGACCATCTCCTATACAGCTGTAATATAACAGTCCATCTCCTATACAGCTGTAATATAACAGTCCATCTCCTATACAGCTGTCTGTAATATAACAGACCATCTACTATACAGCTGTATTATAACAGACCATCTCCTATACAGCTGTCTGTAATATAACAGACCATCTCCTATACAGCTGTAATATAACAGTCCATCTCCTATACAGCTGTCTGTAATATAACAGACCATTTACTATACAGCTGTAATATAACAGACCATCTCCTATACAGCTGTAATATAACAGTCCATCTCCTATACAGCTGTCTGTAATATAACAGACCATCTACTATACAGCTGTAATATAACAGACCATCTCCTATACAGCTGTCTGTAATGTCACGGTTCATTCCAGGCCAGGGTCAGGGGTAGGCAGGCAGGCAGACAGGCTGGGCAGACCCTATATTTTCCCAAGCCAACAGGACTAGATGTGAGAGATTAGCTACAACAACAGACTGTGCTCTTTTACAGACCAGAAGAGCACAGACGCCAACGCTGCACGTCCAGGAAATAACACCAACCGGACAGCGAATGGGGGCCGGGTAAGGGGGCGGAGCCTGTGTCTGTCTGAGGCAACAAATGTCAAAAGATAACGAGGCGAAAAATGAGAGGACGAGAAAGCAGGACTGATAAGGAGGGAGGTGCCAAAGAGACGGAGAGAGAGGAATGGAGAAAGGTACCGAGAGAGAGAGGTTAGGGGGGACGAAAAGAGGAAAACGGGAAAGAATAACAGGACAAATCAAAAACAGCCCCAAATGGACGTCCTGGGGGAAGCATTGTGGCGTCGGGAGTGGCCAATTGGCCTGGCTGATCCTATAAGTGACAGATGGATAACGCAGAGGCTGAAGGCTCTTTAGAGCCACAGTGTAGCGTTCCATGTTCAGGGAGGCCCCCGTGCTCTAATCAGACCCGAGGTTAAGGATAGACAGCTTCCTTGAACGCTGGTTCCTGTAAGTACGGGCTTTTAGCTCGACAGCTATCAGGCATTACCATTGGCTGTTGTAAGGCCCTCTGCATAAGCTCCTATACCGCATTTAGCGTTGGCTGCTATAAGGAGTCAGGTATTGACTGCTGTGTTGTCTTCACTACAACGTAGGAGCTGTAGTTATCCAACTAGTTAAACTCTGTGTGCAATAATGACGTGAGTCTTCGTAGTATTTGCTTTCCTTTACTTATCTCTGAACATCATCTTACACGGACAGAGTGAAAACTGTAATAAAACAGAGTAAAACAAACGCCGTTTCAATTGAAATATACGTTTTTCCCAACATGGGTAAATGTAAATAAACGTTATTCAATATTAACTTTAGAATACAAGTATAACATTTACTTACGACATTGCCTCTGTGTGGATTTGCGTTTAAAGGCAGGTGTAGCATTCAAACTGACTTCGTCAATGAAGCTAACAGGAAGTAGTTTTATCCAAACTAACGTTTCAAAATAAAGGTTGTTTCATATTAAAAGTCCATCGAACATAATGCCTTTGGAGACAGCCCAACTGCTATAAGGCATTTAGCGTAGGCTGCTAGAAGGAATCAAGGTTTGACTGCTATAAGGCCTTTAGCGTAGGCTGCTATACATCTTTTAGCATTGACAGCTATTCCACATTGGCTGCTATTGTGATGTTAGTGCTCGCTGCTCGAATCCGCTAATGAAGTAGATGTATTGTGAAATATTTAAAGCTCATACAATAGAATGGATCTCAATGTTCATTGTGTTATTTTTGTAGTATTCAATTGCTTTAGCCTTTTGGCCAGGAAAGTGTTTACAGGATCTTATCATTGGGGTAATGCCTCTAAGTAATGTACACACAGCTAATAAAGCTTCTAGTAATGTACACACAGCTAATAAAGCTTCTAGTAAAGTACACACAGCTTATAATGCTTCTAGTAATGTACACACAGCTAATAATGCTTCTGGTAATGTACACACAGCTAATAAAGCTTCTGGTAATGTACACACAGCTTATAATGCTTCTAGTAATGTACACACAGCTAATAAAGCTTCTAGTAATGTACACACAGCTAATAAAGCTTCTGGTAATGTACACACAGCTAATAAAGCTTCTGGTAATGTACACACAGCTAATAAAGCTTCTAGTAATGGACACACAGCTTATAATGCTTCAAGTAATGTACACACAGCTAATAAAGCTTCTGGTAATGTACACACGGCTAATAAAGCTTCTGGTAATGTACACACAGCTAATATAGCTTCTGGTAATGTACACACAGCTAATAAAGCTTCTGGCAATGTACACACAGCGTATAATGCTTCAAGTAATGTACACACAGCTAATAAAGCTTCTGGTAATGTACACACAGCTTATAATGCTTCAAGTAATGTACACACAGCTAATAAAACTTCTGGTAATGTACACACAGCTAATAAAGCTTCTGGTAATGTACACACAGCTTATAATGCTTCAAGTAATGTACACACAGCTAATAAAGCTTCTGGTAATGTACACACAGCTTATAATGCTTCTAGTAATGTACACACAGCTAATAAAGCTTCTGGTAATGTACACACAGCTAATAAAGCTTCTGGTAATGTACACACAGCTTATAATGCTTCAAGTAATGTACACACAGCTTATAATGCTTCTGGTAATGTACACACAGCTAATAATTCTTCTGGTAATGTACACACAGCTAATAAAGCTTCTGGTAATGTACACACAGCTAATAAAGCTTCTGGTAATGTACACACAGCTTATAATGCTTCTAGTAAAGTACACACAACATATTATACTTCTAATAATACACAAACAGCTTATTACGCTTCAAGCCATGTATCTGAGTCACTTATTTTGATGCATCTTCAACTCCTCACCTGCACACATTCTTAAAACAGCGAAGAAAGTCTAATTCCATTAACAAATGGTATGTGATGAATCCATTAATGCCATGTACAGTTTATGGAAGGCTTGCACAATGACAATCAATGCTCTGACAAAACAACAGGCCGAGTTTGTCTTTCATTGCCATGTCATCAAACTGGTCAACAGTGTTCCCAAAAACTCCTTATCTGCAGTCGTTGACAGTTGTCTGTTTTGCTGTGACAGTCAGCATCAAGTCATCACAGTTGTCACTCAGCTGGCTGGTTATCTGTAATGGTTTCCCAGGCTTTTGTTATGTCTGCATGCCAGACGACGTGTCTGTCGAAGGAAACCCTCCTGCTCCGTCCTCACACACACAAACTCACACAAACACACACACACGCAACATGCCGTCTTGCCTTGCAGAAGATCTAATGGAATATATTATTTGCACAAATCTTCAAGCTATTAGCAATAAGCTATGTGGACAGAACTTATTGCTATTCTCAAGCCAACATTATTACTTATGCAGTAACTCTGCACGTAATCTCATTCTGCTACAGCTCGGATGAGTGTGGTGTCAGTGACTTTGTGCGAGGATATTTTCGCGACTATAAAGACAATGTAGCTACATTAACATGAACACCTTACACTTTGGAGTAAACGTTGGAGGCAACAGTCTGTCAGTAGGTTTACGTGTTGTAAGACTCACTGTTGTAGCAACAGCTATCGCTGGACTTTCCGCTGGACTTTCCGGGAATAAGCAGGTTATAGAACGTGCCATGTTCCTCGCAAAGGTGCCTCGCAAAGGAGCCTCGCAAAGGAGCCTCGCAAAGGTGCCTCGCAAAGGAGCCTCGCAAAGGAGCCTCGCAAAGGTGCCTCGCAAAGGTGCCTCGCAAAGGAGCCTCGCTAAGGAGTCTCGCAAAGGTGCCTCGCAAAGGAGCCTCGCTAAGGTGCCTTTCGGAACCCTAGGAGCCATGCGTTGAGGCCAATAGGCATTGAGATAAGTAACATCTGGTGAAACAACACGATGTGATGTGTCGTGAATGTGCGGGCGTACAGCGTTACAACGACAGAGGAAATAATTGGTTGCTGTGAGACAGTAATCTGCCGGTGCTTGTGTCTGTGTGATCCGGAGGGACAAGCCTCACTGCACAGTAAGTATTGTAGGCTGCTTCTATTCCAGTGACGAGTTGCATCAGACAGACTCAGACGTGATCTGGAGGGGGTTAATAGATTGGGGTAGAGGGAATTCCAGTTATTTGTGTCTCTACAAATGCCACGTATTAATTTGACCGCTCCGTTCTGGGTATTGTTCTGCACAGCACTAAATGCCAACATGTAGTTTATTAACGGTTCAAGGTCTCACTAGAAACGCACAAGCTATATTAACTTCACCGTTGCTGGAGGAGTCTTTTCAGGCTGTTTTAAAACTGTTTTAAAGTACGATATATGTCATCTAGTGATCTCCCCAGATGCTCGGCAGAACAGACAGAGATGCCGACGGTAGCGGGATTGGAGAATCTGGGTTAATTTCAAGAAAAAGCACTTGTTTAAGAAGATGTGCCTATGTGCCTGGGTGTGGTGGGTGCTATAAGTTTAAAGTATACAAATAAAAATATCTTACGTAGGCTGTGCTACTAGGCTGGGATTAGCACCACCTGGTCTGAGACAGAATTCCATACCTGAATTCCATACCACTATTCAAACATAACACTCACCTGCAATAAGCAGAAACATTATTCCTTATTTATTGTGTCATTGTGTATTTATTCCTTATTTATTGTGTCATTGTGTATGTATTCCTTATTCATTGTGTCATTGTGTATTTATTCCTTATTTATTGTGTCATTGTGTATTTATTCCTTATTTATTGTGTCATTGTGTATGTATTCCTTATTCATTGTGTCATTGTGTATGTATTCCTTATTCATTGTGTCATTGTGTATTTATTCCTTATTTATTGTGTCATTGTGTATTTTTTCCTTATTTATTGTGTCATTGTGTATTTATTCCTTATTTATTGTGTCATTGTGTATGTATTCCTTATTCATTGTGTCATTGTGTATTTATTCCTTATTTATTGTGTCATTGTGTATTTTTTCCTTATTTATTGTGTCATTGTGTATTTATTCCTTATTTATTGTGTCATTGTGTATTTATTCCTTATTTATTGTGTCATTGTGAATTTATTCCTTAATTATTATTTTATTGTGTATTTATTCCTTATTATTTACTATCACTAATATGGGTGCGGTCATTCTCTTTTACATGCATCGTTTAGCCTCTGACTGATCAACCACAGGAACCATGATGTCTGTCCATGACACTAACACTGACAAACAAACGTGCACTCACACACACACACACACACCCACACACACAGACACACACACAAAGGATAACATGTGGTACGTCCACCCTGATGTCACTCACTGAAGCCCCGACAGCGACTCGAAGACTGACACACACACAAACACACACACACACACGACAGGAACCACGCTGTCCGTCGACCCTGTCAGAGTCTTCCTGTCTTCCTGCTTAGAGTCATCATCACACCTCATTTGGCCCGACCCCAGGGGGTCAACATGAGACCTCGCCCGCTGTTTGAAAGCAGGGTCAGAGGTCAATGTCTCAGAGTGTGCAGAGCAAGACTACAGATGTCTGTATGGCGTCATTCAGTCCTGGCTCTGCGTTGACATGAGTTCTTCACTGCATTTTAAGACTTTGGAACGTGCCCATTTTGTATAGTGGCATTCCTTATGGCAGACCAGAGGTGAGTGGCGGCCCTTCTGAACCCGTAACTTATACAAATTGCCGGCGGCGTCGTTCATATTCAGAGACGGACACGGACGGAAATCGTGTTTCCAGCCCTCATCCGAATGAAATAATGAGATGACATGGACATACCAGTCCTGGGGCCGCGTCTGATCTTGGAGATGTTTGGGACAGGATACATCACCGCCTCCTCCACTGTTTGTTCTTCACCCCCACTGCCCTCCCTCTCTCTCTCATTCCCTCTCCCCCCACTGACACGGTCTGCTTTCACCGCGGTGTGGAAACCTAATTAATCTGATGATGATAATTCTGCTCCTCAGGTGGTAGACGAGCGCTAAACGCCCTGTCTTTGTCTCGCATGGTTATTTATTCTCTCTCTTTCTCTCGGATCGGTTAACGCATCTCAGAGAAGAACAGAAAGGAAGAAAAAGGGCAGGATGAAAGAAAAGACATAGCGGAGATACAGGGGGATACAGAATGGAAGAGAGAATAAAAGGACCCAGGAAGAGAGAGAGAGAGAGATCTGGAAAGAGGGAGACCTGCAGTTCAGCAATCATCTTCTTTAATTAAAACTCATAAATCGCTGATTTTTTCGTTGGTCTTGGCAGGAGGCGAACCCTTGGCTAACCCTTGGCTAACCCTTGGATAACCCTTGGATAACTCTCGTCTCAGACCTTGAGAACCCCTCCCTGGCCCTGTGCTCCCCCGTTTGCCCACCTCTGCCACGATAACTCAATCCCAGTCCACCTTTGAAGTCGTGAGAAACTGTTTCCCAGCGCAAGGAGGAAGTATATATTTTTGGTTTCGGCCAGTCCTCTGCCAGCCTTGTAGTTTGGGGGGGTTCCTGCCGTGTGGGGGGGAGTCTGGAACCAGATGAAAGAGTCACTGTCATTGTTTACACGCAGGCACTGGACTTGAACTGACATGTGCTTCCATCTTTAATAGTGTCTTAAATATGGCCTTGGTCTGACTGACTGTCAGACTCCGGGGAGACAACAAGCAGGCGTTTGGCTACGACGGGGTGGTTGCGTTGCTGTGGGCAGTATGCAATGGAAATTCTCCTCGCTTTTTGCTTCGGAAAAATCCATTTGTTTTCATTTCATAAGCACCCGTGAAATGTGAATCATCACCAGAAACATACGTAGTGTGATGTTTGTCTTTTGGTACCACTTAAACGTTTGCCCTTACAGGTTTCAGTCTAAAGGCGAGGGAACTGTGTGCGAAGATGCTGTTGTTGTTTCAGCTGCGTGTTTTCACCTTTTTTGTTATGTTTCACAAATATTTGATCCAAGCCCTCACATGTAACTAATCCTACCCTGATAATAAACAAATGTTTCTGATATTCCACATATTTCCTCCCAACGCCGACACGAAAACAGACACAAGGCGAACATGTCAGTGCATATTTCACCTCCCAGAAGCACTCCGACGTGACGTTTTGCTGACAGGTCCTCAAAACACAATTAGCTTGCTAAAGTCATCTTTCACAACACTTTGGACAGACAGAACCAGTTCGTGTTGCTCGGGTTGACTAAACCTTTCTGAGGATACGGACGCTTTGTAATCCGAGATTGTGTGGAAGATGTAAAAAAATGTAGTATCCTGTCAGACAGATTTGAAACAAATAATATGTGCTGTTGCAAACGTGACAGCAGGTGCGCTGATGTATTGAAATTGAGCAAGTTAACAGCTGACAAAGATTGGAATTATTGACAGCACTGATTTGGATTTACTGTTGGCCATCAAGGTAAATAGCACCTGGGTCATGTGCTAACATATCATTATCAAATGTGACTTAATAAATGTATATTAACCAATGAATATAATTCTTATAAATTGAGTATACCCTGAATTGGGTATTTTTGTAAGATGCTTTAATGCATTTATAACATGTACGCTTAATTGTCAATAATTTATAGAAGGCCTTAATTGATTTTTATTTTAGGCCTAATTGTCAGAAAAATGTATATTGGCAGAGGTTGTACTTTATAAGTTATTATTTATTGAATTAAATAATCTTCAAATCTCAAGGCAACCTGCTGTTCTAGTATGATAAATATTTCCATTTGAATGTAGTTTACTTCTTGCCAGGCCAATTACCCAGCCAAGATCTTTCGGTTTTGTCGAGTTAATAAAGCATCTTGGCCCAGCCCTGAACGGCTCATCTTCATGACAGAATTGCATAATGCATGTTGACTTCTGTGAAATGTGTCATTGACATGCCATTATAAAACTCTTAATGAATGATTCATTGGATTGGTGAAGCTGAAATGCAACATGCTGAGTTGCCTGAAACGAGAGTGTAGCGTTTGCTAAAGGCTTAGTTCACTGAAATGAGTGTAGCGTTTGCTACATGCTGAGTTCACTGAAATGAGTGTTGTGTTTGCTACATGCTGAGTTCACTGACATGAGTGTAACGTTTGCTACATGCTGAGTTCACTGAAATGAGTGTAGTGTTTGCTACATGCTGAGTTCACTGAAATGAGTGTAACGTTTGCTACATGCTGAGTTGACTGAAATGAGTGTAGCGTTTGCTACATGCTGAGTTCACTGAAATGAGTGTAGCGTTTGCTACATGGTGAGTTGACTGAAATGAGTGTTGTGTATGCTACATGCTGAGTGGACTAAAATGTGTGTTGTGATCGCTACATGCTGAGTGGACTAGAATGAGTGTAGCGTTTGCTACAGGCTGAGTTGACTGAAATGAGTGTAGCAATTGCGAGAGGCTTAGTTGACTGAAATGAGTGTAGAGTTTGCTACATGCTGCGTTGACGATGCCCCGTTGTGGCTCCCCCTATTTGCCTCCATGGATCAACATCGCCCCAACTCCCCCTACATTGAATTTTGGCCAGCCACGCCCCTACAATACTGCCTCCTTTTGGGACCTCATCTGGGGAGGGAGGAGGCCGAAAACAAAGAGGAAGAACATGTGGAACGACGCAACGCTGCCACAAGGAAGAGGAATAGTGTGCCGGGGCCGCAAACACTATGACCTCTGGCGCCCATTTCTCTCAAATCAGCACCAGGAAGAATCCCCAGAGATAAACCCGCATTTGCTTGACATCATGAGAAAAGAAAAAGCAACCAGTCAAAACCTTTGAAACAGAATTGCAGGCGTTCACCAGTCTAGTTTATTCTTGGGAGCAATTTCCAAACGCCTGAAGGTACCACGTTCACCTCTACAAACAATAGCGTCCATGCATAAACACCATGGGACCACACAGCTGTCACAGCGCTCAGGAAGGAGACACGTACAGTCTATTGGAGATGAACGTACATTGATGCGAAATTATTTGGTGCAAATCATTCCCAGAAAAACAGCGAAAGACTCTGTGAAGATGCTGGAGGAAACAGTCAGAGGGGTATCTAAATCCACAGGAAAACGAGCCTTATAACGACATAACCTAAAAGGGCACTCAGCGAAGAAGCCCCACTTGAACAGTGGAATATTTACTCAAATGTCAAGAATTGTGAAACGTTGGGCTTAAAAAACCTTTGGCTAAGGTGTATGTAAACTTCCTACTTCATCTGCAGTTGGGTTCGTACATGAATGCACAATGTACAAGTCCCGAGGGGTTAGCTACAATCACTGTTTACCTGCAAACTCAGGTAACCAGGACACAGAAAAGCTCTTGGCGCATTTGTAGCCATTAACAATGCACCGTTGTAGTTTTCCTTGAAAGATGACATGTCGGTCGAGGACACATCTAAATTATTATGGTTGCGATTATGTGGGGAAAATACTTCCACGTAGAGCCATAATTTTTCACTTGTGTTCTGATTCACACTATCTTCACATCAGAGCGAGTGCTGACGTGAGCACATTCTCTCCCATTCTTTTACATCGCGGAAAGTCCCAGCTTCGCGCGTACAATAGCACTCCGTTTAACTCCACTTAATGACTCTGCTCTGATAGCAGATAAGGCCTCGGCGTGCCCTCGGTTTTCCACGGGAGTCGGGCCACAGGTGAGCCCGTTTGTCATCCTTCACAGCTGTCCAGTGCGGGAGGGCGCCTGGTTGGGAACGAGGAAACGGGTGAGAGTTTCGTCACGACACAGTAGCGCTGCCTCCAGTGTCGAGCCGTCAATTAGCCCCGTCCCTGTGTTTCGCCAGCCCCTTCTAATACAGGGTCGTCACGATAACATCTCACACGTATTGACCGAAACACACTTCGTCCTGAGGTGGATTTCCTCAATGATTCTCTTTCAGGATCGCCCTTCCAGGTCGTACCATGGCGTTGACCTGTCAGAAGACCCGTGGGGCTCACGCTTTAGCTGGTCAGGCCCAGACTGCCCTGAAGACATAGAGGATTTACTCCCCACTGGGTTTATCAATGTTATCTGTGGAGTTGCCCTGGTCTACACCGACGGCCTAGCAGCCATGCATGAAGTTTGCGTTTGAGATGGAGAGATGCGGACAAAAGCCTCTTTTTCTGCACCGGATTATCTGTCGCTGCCCCTTATATTGAAAAGACCTACTTCAATCTCTATTAATTACACAAAACCGTGATTTCAGCGGATGATTGTCTCTCGCTGCTACTTACGGGTTAAACCGCTCTTTGATCTGGAACACGGGAAGAGGAACAATGCGCGGGTTGTCTGAAAGACCACAGGAGCATGCTGGATAAATATTGCTTTTTAAATTGTCTTTGATTATATCCACGCTTGGAATAACTTATAATGATGTAGCCGCATTATACCAAATTGAAAACTCCTGACTGACAGTTTCTTATTTGCGAAAACAAATCTGGTATGTAATTTTTGTGGAGATATTTTCGGGGGAGAGAGTTTGAAAGAGGGGGATAGAGAGTGAGACAGGGAGAGTGAGAGACAGGGAGGGAGAGTAAGAGAGGGGGAGAGAGTGTGATAGAGGGGGATAGAGAGTGAGACGGGGAGAGTGAGAGACGGGGGAGAGAGTAAGAGAGAGGGGGAGAGAGTTTGAAAAAGGGGGATAGAGAGTGAGAGAGGGAGAGAGTGTGATAGAGTGGGAGAGTTTGAGAGGGGAATAGAGTTTGAAAGAGGGGGATAGAGAGTGAGAGAGGGAGAGTGAGAGACAGGGGGAGAGATGGAGAGAGAGTGTGATAGAGGGGGATAGAGAGTGAGAGACAGGGGGAGAGAGAGTGATGTAGGAGGAGAGGGAGTGAGAGCGAGAGAGGTGAATGTTTAATCCAGTTTTCACACAATATATTTTACACATGTTCTTTACATCAGTCCTGTTGCAACATAGATCTTACTGTTTTATCAGCACGCAGAGATGCACTTTCACACATCGCTCTCGTAACACCGAAAGTGTCTCGAAAAGTTTTATTGTGGGTCCTCTGTTTGTCTGTGTGTTTGTGTGTGTGTGCGGGTTTGTGTGTGTGGCTCGGGACTCAATAAAGATTTAAACACTTTCCCCCACACACAGAGAGCTCGTGAAAATAATTAGGGGCGAGGTATGTGCGAAGACTTGTTCCGTCCCCACACCTGCAAGTGGTTGACATTCCTTGGCCTGTCTTGGGGCTTGAACAAATACAGATACATCTTTTTTCTCTCCCACCGTTATCGAAAGCAGGCCGAGCCGGGCCGAAGCGGGCCTCGTGTGGGAGGCAGGCCGTCAGGGGAGGGCCGCGCGCTGCCCGTTGAAGCGGAGTTAATGTGTCGTGTGCGTTCAGACGAACACACCAGCCAGGGTGAGTCACCTCAGCAGAACCAGACCTCTCTCCACGCCACAGTGCGGTTTGCTAGTGTTTAGTCTCCGATGCCTCCAACTCTCCGACGTCGTATCTGGGGGTCTTTACAACCTCAAGGATGTCAGAAACGCGCTGGGAAGGGGGTGGGAGAGATTGGCCGGTTTCCTGTCTCGCTGGGAGCACCGATGACTGTTCTGACTAGTCTCTAGGTAATTAGAGTTGTGGATTTATTTCCTGAGAACAATCTGCTGGGGCTTTTTGTGTTTTAATGATGTCCGTACATGGATATGTGGAACAGCTAGCAGCACAGCAAATGGTCAACGTTAATGAATAAAACAATCAACCAGAACACAGAACACGTAGCGCACATGGTTGCTATCTCTGTCTGCCTTTTGATCTTTCTCCGTTTCCCTTCTTTCGATTTCTCCTTCATTGTGTTTGTGGGTCAGCGGTTCTGAGACGTGGGGGGCGTGGTGTTCGGTGGTTTAGATTGCACGGAGCTCTCCCCTGATTGGATGACTTATCGAGAGATGAGACAATTCATTAACCTTTTTAGGAGGCCAATGATTAATCCCGTTCTCCGACGTGGACAAATGTGGATTTAGTTAATTAATTGGACACGCCGTTGAAATATCCACACCGGCTATATATGGCCTCCTCCATAGATTTGTTACAAATTAACTCACCTCACATCATTGGGGATTCAGCTATTTTCATTTCGAAAGTATGTTAAAGAGTCTGCACAGTAGCAGAGGAAGAACAGGAAGGTTTTAACATTCCATTTTAATTGCATCACCAGGATGTCAAACCATGATGACCTAAAAGGGGACTTCTCTGTTAGGGAAATGCATAACTCTACCTGCCATGTTGGAATTGTCAGGTGTTCCAGTTGAGATTGACAAACTGTCACAGCAGACACAGCAGACACAGCAAACACAGCAGACAGAGCAGACACAGCAAATACATCAGACAGAGCAGACACAGCAAATACAGCAGACAGAGCAAACACAGCAAATACATCAGACACATCAGACACATCAAATACATCAGACACAGCAGACAGAGCAGACACACAGCAAACACAGCAGACACAGCAGAGACAGCAAAGACAGCAGACACAGCAGACACAGCAGACATCACAGCAAACACAGCAGACACAACAAACACAGCAGACACAGCAGAGACAGCAAACACAGCAGACATCACAGCAAACACAGCAGACACAGCAGACACAGCAAACACAGCAGACACAGCAGAGACAGCAAACACAGCAGACACAGCAGAGACAGCAGACATCACAGCAAACACAGCAGACACAGCAGAGACAGCAGACACAGCAGACACAGCAGAGACAGCAGACATCACAGCAGACACAGCAGACACAAAATCTGAAACATAAGCTGCATGTACTGTTGTTTGGTTTTGACAGGGATCTACACTATACATTTCTGTTTTCTATACAGCCAAATAAAGTGGAGTAAATAATGGCCGTCAAGCTGCCTCATCTCTCTCTCTCTGTGTTCTCTCTCTCTGTGTTCTCTCTCTCTGTGTTCTCTCTCTCTGTCTGGTATACCCGTCTAATGGTGAACCGTATGGGATTTAGACTTCCTCACCCTGTCGGTCTGGAGGGACAGATTCCAACCGTCTGCTCGTTCACTGTCTCGTCTTCCATCACGAAGATGAGGTTAATCCACCAGCAAGTTGAGCAAATCTGTGTTCATGTGTAGAGTAAGCAAGTGGGTTCTGTGGTTGGCGCCCGGCACCGCTTTCAGAACCATTCATATGGACTCTTCTGGTTTCACTGATTCAGAAGGCGTCACAGTTCTACCCCTTCAGAGGGAATATTCCACGCTTCTTACTTACTGTTCCGGGTCTGTTACTGCCAGTTGTGTGGTTGTCACAAACCGAGTGTCGCTCCAGACAAAAGCCTCTGCTAATTGACTAATATCTATATCCGTATGTACTGCATGTATTTTGCAGTACTCCGCAAAAAAAACCTGTTCTACACCGTATGTCCACACACAGGGCTGCGTGCTAGCTAGCTAACAAGCTAACAACCAATACGGGAGGAAGGTGGGTATCGTCCAGCCTAAATCCAAAACAGCAGAGTTTCTCTTAAGCGTTGCACTTCATTGGATTAGCCTGTCACACATGTTGGCTATTGGGCGCAACACATTTCATTCATTTCTCTCTGCTTTAAATCATTGACCAACAGCCTAGAGGGCCAGCTGCCCCCATCTCTTTGTCCATCCGAACAACTCAACCATTTTGCCTGACAGTAATTCCGACCAAGAAATAAGGGTGCCAGATATGTTTATATGTGTGTGTCAGAGCTGCATGCACGGACCTGAGGAGGAATGAACGATTAATCACTCGTCTCAGTGGGTCATTTGGACGTCAGGCCCGCTTCCTCGGCCCGTCTCTGCGTGTAATTGAGTTCTCCTCAAGCACACCTCTCCCCCTTAACCCCCGGTGGTCAGGATGAGGCTGTAACGGCCGTGTAGTTTAGAGTGTCCGGATTGATGCATAGGCGCCGGTTCAAAGATAAACACGGGCAGGGTGGAGTGTGAGGTACGTGTGGTGTGCGGAGCAAGCGCGCGGAACTCACAGGTTGCATTTTCCTTGTCTGTGTAGAGCCTGAGGCGTGGACTAACACGGGCCCCCTGATCGACGCACACTGTCAGCCTGGAATTCCATTGTCTCTTGTCGGACAGTTCTTTTGACCTGCACACACACACACAGACACATAAACATACACACACCACACACACACAGATAAACACACAAATACGTACGCACACACGCACGCACGCACACACACACACACACACACACACACACACACACACACACACACACACACACACACAGTAGAAGCAGTAGGTAGGCATACTTTGTGAGATACGCATGACTGACCTGCACCTGTCAGTGAGCTCTGGGAGAGTACCCAAGAAGCACGGCGTCTGCACACAAGCACGAGTTTGCTGCACCTTGTTCCAGTAACGGGAGTCACACATGAAAAGGTCCCGCATTGCTGGTTCTACATCCACCTACACAATAAAGCTACCTCAGACTCCCAATCAGAACGAGCTTTATTACCAAGTAAGTTTACAACAAACAAGGAATGAGTTTGTAATAAACCAGGCAAGAAACAAATAAGATAAACAACAACAGATTACTAGGAATATAACCATCGCCCGGACGTGTCATTAAATAAAACATTAGGGATGTAAATGATCTTTATCTTTAAATGTATTTATTGACATCTCAGAAGCCCTGTTTGAGGCTTTCTGTTTTTCCTGCACATTTCATTTTGAAATCCACTATTTCTCCGAACAGGAATGTGGTTGACACAGTGGGACAGTTTGACACGTTTGTATTCACCTCTATTCACCCGCCACAATGCCAGTGTGATGAGGTGTTTATGATGGGATTGTGACAGCTGCCTGTCTGGGACTATAAACCTCAGGATGTGTGTTAGTGCCAAACCCAATAACTGGTCTGAAACCTCCCCTGGTGGATCAGCCAGTCCCAGGCAGAGTAAAAAGTCGCTCACGATCACCAAGACGACCACAGACTCCTCCTCCAACCACGGGGACACGACGACACCTCCGCGTTCGTTGTCGTGGGAGCACATTACAGTCACTGAACACGTTCTTTGGCATTTTGTTTTTATTTAGATTTTTTTTACAACAATTGAATCTGACGTGTGTGTCATGTCACATTGTCGATCTCCGTTCGATACAGAGTAGGAAAGTCACCGGTTGTTATCGTCTCCGTGTCTCTCTATCTCGCTGTCCTCATGACTGGTGTGAAAATATTTCACCCTGAACCAGGTCAATGAAGAACTGGGCCAGAGGGCCACAGGATGGGGAGCGGTATTATTCTGGCCCAGAAGAACAATAGCCCGGCACCCAGAGCTGAAGTGGAGCCAGGACTTGTTTGGAAAGGTTTCAGAGAGGAAGAGAAGCAGAACGTGAGAAGAAAGAGGGAGTGGGAGAGACAGATTAAAAGAGCAGAGGAGTACTAGAGACAGTGAAAGTGATCGAGAGAGTGAGAGAGAGAGAGAGAGAGAGGGGGGGGGAGGCACGGGAATGAGACAGTCCCAGGACTTAAGGCAGTGATGACAGAGTGAAGAATAATTAATTTTTCCAATGAAGAGATGTGCAGGCGGGGCATCAGTAGAAAGAGAGACGCCGATAGGTGTTGAAACGAAGAGATTGACTGAGTTTAAGCGAGGCAGGATCAGACAGAAGGGAATCTCTCCATTGTAGTGCCAGGAGTCCATTGTAATGACAGTTGTACAGAAGGAAGTCTAGACTGTTGGAATTACACATGTGGAATCAAGACATCTGGCGCAAAGATTAAAACAGGTCTCTGCTTAGGTCTAGTCCAAATGCTCGGCGCTACCTAATACTTAGCACTTCATGTTAGTGGAAAATTAAAGCAATTTGGCGTAGTGGAACCGGCATGTCAGTGCATTCAGAACATTCCCCCTGGACAGATTTCTTATTGTCTGGATCCGACTGACAATGTTTTCATTGGGAAGACAAACACAACTGCTCCTCGCGATCGTTAAAAACCCATCGAGAACCTCCTGGTGACGTTCAGTTTTGACTTGTCACCCCGCACTTCCTGGTTTTGTCATAACGCAGTGAGAACGGGATCCAAGTTTGCTCCGGTCAGCATTTACATTGGGTGGAGAGAAAAAAACGATCCGTTGCAATGTGCGTCACAATTTGTTTCGCTTTAAAATGCATATTTAACATTAAGCTCAAGGATTTCTGCCAAAAGGTTTCCATTTCATTTGTAATACGCGTTTTAACTTCAGATGCCTCTGCCAACGTAGCTAGCTGTGCTTCGGAAAACCTCCCAGGATTTTCCAAGTCACACATAGACGGCTGCCTCACCTGGACAAACATTTAAAATCGCCGTATATATTTGGTGTGATGCCTCCGATGCAGTAGTTCAGCCACAACAACAGTCACCGATGCAACAATTAACAACTTGCCTGGCGCTTCGACACCTCGTGAACTCAATGGGTTTTTCCGCAGCACAATCACAAACGGGCCCCCCCCCCGGGAGAACCCCGTCACGTTCCCGGTGACAGGGGGAGAACTGATGAGTTGAACACCGGGTTGCAGCCTCTTAAATCCGGTTCGTTCCCTCTCCCCGCTCCCGTTAGCTCCCGCTCTGAGGAGATTACGAGAAGCACACAGTATGTGGAGCGCCATTGATTTCCACCTGAAGTGCAGATGTCTGTGGGTAGTCTGTTGATAACCTCGGCAGGGTTCTTGATAAGATAATGACGAATAGTTTCTCACCCGTGAGTAACTGGTGTCTGGTTCCCGGCAGGTGAGGAAATCACCGGTGGCTCTGTCGCAGAAGTCGAAGCTTCATAGTCAATCTAATCAGGCACTGAGAACAGTGTTTTTTCAACCGGCCTCAAAACTTGTTGTCACAAAATCGCCGTTGAGGAGTCCGAAAATATTTCATTGTACATGAAGATTGCTTTTGGTGCTGCAAAGCAGAGAAATCTGAATCGCCGTCCTTGTCACAGAGGATTATTTTGATGCTAGGGAGAGCGTGTGCTGTTATTCTACCTCACGGCCGTCCTGCAGGATCCAATCAAATGAAACGCTATTGGTCACGTGACTCATAAACGCAGACAGACAGCATGACACGCCCATTTACAAATATCGCATAGTTCAATAAAAGCTCGCAAAAGACATGGGCAATTAATGAAATGAACAGACAGAGTTACACAGGGAATGTAAGTTTCATACGGATATCAATAAAGAATATTACCAAAAACGTCATATCAATGACAGATGTCTGTGACGCGGCCGTGCGCCAGAAACGAGCCTTGGGCCAGGGCACCAGCATGTACATTTAAGGGGGGGTGAAGTGGCTATAAAAGTAATTGGAAAAACAGCGATGAATGTTAATATCGTGTAGTATTATGACGTGAGTCAATGAGCGGAGGGTGAGAGGTTGTTGGCGTAGTCACAGGTGAACTTAAGGTGTCTAGGGTTTGTAACGACTGTACACGGGTGTGTGTGTGTTTGTGTTGGATTGTAAGTACGCGAGCGTGTGCGTGAATTATAAAAGAAAACGTATGATCTGTTCTTACTGTCTCGTGGCCGCGAGAGCCAAGGTGCCACCGGGGTTACGTCAGTTCTACACTTGAGGCGCCGATGCTGTTTGCCGCGTGTTACCACAGAGGACGGTCTGTGGCGTGTGTGGCTGCGGTCAAATGTCAGATGAAATAGGAAACATAAAACAGCAACGAGACACAGAGGGTAGTAGACACGCATCAGGCATCGAACGCAACTGTGACTGACCATGTTAGTAGAAGTCAACCCGGTTCTGGGCATCTCCTCTGTGTCCTACGGGTGAGACGGGGACACTGGCCTTCATTGCATAAACACAGAAGACTAGTAATACGCTTTGACAAGACACAACCGGTGCACAACGTGGAGCTGAGCAGCAATGGCTGTCACCTGAATCAGTAAGTATCCCTCCTCAGTGCTCTGTTTCGTTTGGTTATTTTCCTCAGCCGGGTTCGGTCATTACGTGATTGAGTTTAATGACTGTTTGTTATCGTACGGACGGTCGTGCCGACTCCGCAGTCGAGAGCTGAGGCAACATCTGGCCTCGGAAAAAAGGGGTTACCGCACCTCTTTAGAAGTGACCAGGACACGGGTACTGTGATGCAGCACGTCTGTCTGTAGCTCCGGCAGAGAAGGAGGCGCTTGCCCCGCGTTCCTACCGCAACAGGAGCCGTGTAGCAGTTTATGCACGGCCGTAATGATAGATAATGCCCAGCCACACGTTCTCATAACATTGGCCCAGATATGACTGATTGTGACCAGTTACGGAGCCACTCAACACAGAGACACGGCCGTTGCTTTATCACATGAAGCCCTCGGCAACATAGGAACCGCTGGGAGGGGGTGAAAGTCACCTTGTGCGACGCGACGGCTCGGGATGAGGACATGAGATGTAACGACGCATTATCAGTCTCACTGCGTAGCCACTCTGCATGAATAATGTTGTGTTAAAATGAGTTCTCGTGCTCCAGATAGCTGAGGACGCCCTTCCTCCCTGCAGTCATCTAGGATTATCTGGTGTTCCCCTTCCTGACGGGCAGCTAGGCTAAATTATGTGGTATCTCTCTTCCTGACAGGTAGCTAGGCTAAATTATGTGGTATCTCCCTTCCTGGTGGGTAGCTAGGCTAAATTATGTGGTATCTCTCTTCCTGACAGGTAGCTAGGCTAACTTATGTGGTATCTCTCTTCCTGACAGGTAGCTAGGCTAACTTATGTGGTATCTCTCTTCCTGACAGGTAGCTAGGCTAACTTATGTGGTATCTCTCTTCCTGACAGGTAGCTAGGCTACATTATGTGATATCTCTCTTCCTGACAGGTAGCTAGGCTAAATAATGTGGTATCTCCCTTCCTGGCAGGTAGCTAGGCTACATTATGTGATATCTCTCTTCCTGACAGGTAGCTAGGCTAAATTATGTGGTTTCTCTGTACCTAACAGGTAGCTAGGCATAACTATTTGGTATCTCTCTACCTGAAAGGTAGCATGGCCACAATTTAAAGTGGCTCTCTGCCTGACAGATATAATTTGTTTTCATTTACAGATGGATTCTGTTTTTTTTTTTTTACAGACAAACAGCTGTTTGACTGCACATTTGAACAGCATTTCTAATAATAGTTATTTGTTTGAATGAATATCTCAGATATGAAATTGAAATTCCAAGCTTGAAAGTGAATAGTTTTAAAACAAAGGACAAATACCGGACAATTTTTTGTAATTTTTGGGCTTGACTTTTACAAGCAGTGGCCCAAACATTCAGGAATGCACCATTACATTACGCACATACAGCAGATTGGCCAGTGCGAACTGGTATTGATTATCAGTGAAACAACTGCATTGTTGATTCCATCATTGATTTTCAAATATCAATGAAATGTATCACTTGCCGGAACCGCGGCAACACAATATTGTCACAGCTTGTTCAACATGCACCTTGGTTTGGCTTATCCTGGCTATCAATCAAATGCTGAAAAAGTGAAGATTACAATTAACCATAGGGTTAGAGTTTAAACATAATCAATTCCATGTTTTGATGCATTTCAATTATTGTCATTTTATGCTATATTGGACATGCTACAGCAACTTATTTGCAGTGAGGCTGTAGAATGTGGGCTTTCCCATTTGGATCCCAGATATACACCCTGAGTTGATGCATGGCCCACCTTTTGCAGTGATGGCTGGGGGAGGTTTCTCTACAGATACATGGACACAGAGCACAGACATGACAGGGACATTTGGACATCCAGTCATAGTAATGGGGTGCATCCAGCCGTTCGGACATTACCCAGCGCTTTAACAGACTCACTCGTAGAACCTAGAGAGGCACAATGACAGAATCACAGAAACGTTTGACCACCACAGACGTGAGCACACGGACAGAGCGGCCAAACCCTCTGCTGTGACAGACGTCCACGGTTACCGACCATGTCCAGCTGCCGCCACAAAACCGCTTCTCTGTGATTGGTCTGCCCTCTTTTGACTCGGCCATGGCACGCACTGTTTCATGTGTTTTTTCTGTCCGACTACAGAATCCGGGAAAAGGCTGTCAAGTCAAATCCAGGAAAAGGGCGTAATGGGTCAAGGGAAAAAGCCTGCTGCTGTACAGTGTATTCTCTGTAGTGTTATACGCTGTTCTAGGACCTGCTATTAACTAAACGATGCTAAATGTCCCTATATGGGAAAATTTTTAAACTCAGTACTGACATTCTTATTCATTCGCGTTTTAAACAAAAAAAGCCCATAAACCTATAATAATCATAATAGTTGGAATAGATTGTTCCTTAAAATTTTGTTTCAATGACGTGTCCTTGGTTTTAATAGCTACTTTTATTTCCATCTCTTCAGCATCATTTTTTTTTTAACCTTTCTTCAAACTAAAACCTCTAATCTCGTTCAAACCGTAAGACGCATTTTCGATCAACTCCAAACAACAGTTCTCATTTGCATTCAAGTGTCCCATGTTATATCACAAAATAATCTGAACATTTGTATGAAATTATTCCCCAATAATCGTCCGATGACGTTCCAGCTGGTGGATAGGTCACAGTGGCAGGGTGAGTTTGGCTAAAAGACGCCAGCTGCGTTTCTCCGAGAAATGGCACACAGGCTGGAAAACGGCGACAGCGTTCCCACGAGTCAGACTCAGACTCTCCGTTCTTTCCTTCTCTCAGTCATTCATTTACAGCTCTCGCTCATCATCTGGACGGGCGAACCAGAACCACGCAGACCCTCTTCCTGTTCCTTGACCGGAGGAAACCCTGATCCTTGTTGCACGCCGCTTGAAGTAACCGTATGGCGCACCGAGACGGCGAGGGGTTTAGGCTGCCCGACGTCACTCGTTCTTGCTTTTCAAAAAGCTCTCAGATCTCACTGAGGTCACCCTGTCTCCATGCCAACATGGGACCAGAGTGAAAACACGGCTTATTGGAGCTGTAATGTTCAAACCAACTGCATCAGACAGAGCTTGGGACACGTATTGGGTAATTCCCTGAAAAAGTGACACCGTTCTGCATCGGGTTCTGTCCCTGTCATGCTACAGCGGTTTGGTTTAGATGTACGATTTTTTTTGTGTAAACACATGAAAATGGTAACGTGGGAAATCTTTCTGACTGCGTAGAATTTCAGTCGCTGTCGAACAAGCTAAACAGCGCCTGTTTGACAGAGAGCGTAATGATGTTAGTTGCCAGGTAAACAACATTGTTCGGTATGTATATGCATAGCAGCTCAGTTGTCTGGCCAAAGTACAAAGCACCCATGTGTTTTCGCCTTGTGACACGGCGAGAGTTTCTCGTTGGCTGGCGTGAATCCAAAATGCTATTAACATATTACCTTAACGACATTCTAATTGAATCGTGTTCACATTAACCGATGCAGTGAGATAGGCTATTTCGTATGCTCTGATGACAGTGGCCTCTTCCAGCAGGATAATCAGAGTCATGTTTATTCGCCGAGCTTGTTTACGCACACAAGGATTTTTTGTCTGACCCATGACTGCAGCATTTGGAACACACGATGTAAGACCTACATAAACAGTGCAAACAGAGTAAAACACACAACACGAACAGACAAGAGAGTTGGCGTATGTAATGGGTAAATATAAATACAAAATGTGTTATATGTATCTGAAGACTGCAAATTAGCAAAATGTTTTTGCAGAAATGCAGATTGCAGATCAAGAAAGAGCAATGTCCACTTTTGTAGCGCTCTTTTGGTGGCACGTGTAAGACCAACATCATATCAGGTGATAATGTTTTGGCTAATCAGTGTATAGTGTTCTCACAATGTGCCTAATCCTGTATCATTGTAGATGGATCAACTGTTGGATACGGCAACTCTGGTTGCATTCAACAAGGAAGTAAATATCACTTTGTAAGCAAACACGAGAAATATGTGAGAGTGTGAGAAGGAGAGTGTGAACAGGACAGTGTGAACAGGACAGTGTGAACAGGACAGTGTAAACAGGATGTAAACAAGACAGTGTGAACAGGACAGTGTAAACAGGATGTCAACAAGACAGTGTGAACAGGACAGTGTAAACAGGATGTAAAGAAGACAGTGTGAACAGGACAGTGTGAACAGGACAGTGTGAACAGGACAGCGTAAACAGGACAGTGTGACCAGCACAGTGTGAACAGCACAGTGTGAACAGGACAGTGTAAACAGGATGTCAACAAGACAGTGTGAACAGGACAGTGTGAACAGGATGTACACAAGACAGTGTGAACAGGACAGTGTAAACAGGATGTAAACAAGACAGTGTGAACAGGACAGTGTAAACAGGATGTCAACAAGACAGTGTGAACAGGACAGTGTGAACAGGACAGTGTGAACAGGACAGTGTAAACAGGATGTAAACAAGACAGTGTGAACAGGACAGTGTAAACAGGATGTAAAGAAGACAGTGTGAACAGGACAGTGTGAACAGGACAGTGTGAACAGGACAGCGTAAACAGGACAGTGTGACCAGCACAGTGTGAACAGCACAGTGTGAACAGCACAGTGTGAACAGGACAGTGTGAATAGGTGGGATACTGAGAGTGTGGAACACTGAGTGTGCTTAGAGAGAGAAAGTGAACGAGAGTGACTGACAGAGGGTGAGAAAGTGAGAGACTAAACGAGTCTGATGGAGGGACCGATGTTTCACATTTTCCCTGAGAAAGGCATTGGCAGAAGAGGGAAGCTGACTAATTGCTAAGAGAGGCAGTACTGTCAGCCAACTTCAACACACTAGCCACTAGACAGAGTCATCTAGCCAAACTCTCTAAATTATGCCAATTTTCAATTTTCCCAGAATTCCAATGACGCTTCAAGCGGATCTTTGACACTCCATTTTCCCAACACGGAATGGCGTTAACACGAGACAGCGCCGGCAAGGACGGAGATCCGCGCAGAGAGACACGGACCTGTTAGACAGATGGACAACGTGCGACGGAGACAGAACATACCAGAGCATACTGGCTGAAGGAAAACACCAGCATCTCCAGAATAACTACAAACCCCAAAACAAAAGGCCGAATTCCCTTGGCAGCGCTCCGGGATAGGAGCTTTCTTCTGCAATGTGCGCCGCTTCTCCAGCATATGATTATGGCTTTCTTTAATAAGCACTTCTGTTACCATTCAGGTTTTTACTTTCTGCAGCTGGTGAGAGAAAACAGTTTAGGGGCAGACAGACATGTCTGTTACCATCTCTTACCGTTGGCACAGAGCCCGGCTCTACCGGGTCGTTCTCACAATGTGTTTGGTGAAACGAGCTAACGTCGCCAGAGCACCGGCAGAACGTTCTTCGTCTGTAAATGGATGAAAGTGGATGGATGATTTACGTTTCTTTTTCATTTTTCTTCTACAATACCGCCTCGTGCGTGGAAAAAGCGCCTACTGGTGTCCGACCTAGGAAGCCTGGTCACGTTGGAGAGATATGGAGTGTGTGTGGTGTGTGTGTTTTGGGATGTGGGTTTGAAGTAAAAAAAAATATATATATACAATCAAGCCCTCATTGTTCTCTCACCTTGACGCCATCGTCATCGTCGTTTTTTTCTATGTGCTTCAGATCTCGTTTGTTTTTCTCTCATGGCGAGGTTTCAGATGTCGATTTCTTGTTTACATAAATCATGGAGTTTTTTTGTGGCGGCGAGAAGAGGTGGCCTGTGTGATGATGCCGCTTGATGAATAAATGTCATTCACCGACAAAACAAGCTGAGGTAATCACAAGGGAAATGGACCAGGCCTGCTATTTCCTCTCTCTCTCTCTCTCTCTCTCTCTCTCTCTCTCTCTCTCCCCCTCTCTCTCTCTCTCCTTCTCTCTCCCTCTTTCTCTTCTTCTCTCTACCTCTCCCTCTCGAGTAATGTCAACCTTTTACTCTTTTTCTCCCTGGGGGGGAGACGCGTTCAACAGTAGGTGAGTTCGTTTAAATTCCTTTAGTGCTTTCTCTGCGACGTCCCTTTTGCCCTTTCCCCGTCGCCAAGCCAGTCCTTATAAATGGTAAAGGTCCTCCTCGGCTGTGGAAAACACACATCCAGATTGCCTTTTTGTTCGGGCTCTCCTCAGTCTCCCTTTAAGTGTAGTATTGATGATCAATACTCCGAGTCAGAGGATTATATTGGACTTGAAAGGGATTTATTTTTGTTCTCCGGGGCACGGATGATGAAGGAGGCGAGAGAACCGAGGCAACTGTGTGTTTTTCCATAAAACAGGTGCGGTGTGGTGAGATAGCAGCGCCTCGCCATAAAGGTGTTTAACATGTCGATCCAGAATCAGGTGCGTGTTATCTGTTTTGTCCCAGATAAGACGGACTAATAACATAAACAGCGTGTTGTTTACCACCCAATGTCCTGGGGCCTATAGATGCACCCGGCAGACCTCTCTGATGGTCTGAGGAAGAAATACCCGGCTTTATAGTAACAGGTCATTGTGCAGCAACCGGAACAAATGGATGTGAACTGAGAGCGGAGAGGCAGAGAGAGAGAGAGAGAGAGAGGCGAAGAGAGCGCCAGGGGCTAGGGAAGAGAGAGAAATATCGAGATAGACGCGGAGAGACACAAACAAGAGGGAGTGGACTCTATAGGATGGTACAGAAACTGACCAATAGAGAAAGGGTATGCTATGAAACAGAGAGGGAGAGAGAGAGAGCGAGAGAGAGAGAGAGAGAGAGAGAGACGGGGCATCACTGAGCTGAAGGCTACTTGGAGCCCTGATCTATATTCCCGCCCACACTGGTCTCTTATTGGCAGAAACAACCGTTGTTTGTCGAATCTGGGAGCTGTGATTAGGGTGATGTATGGCTAGAGAAAGCTGAGAAATAAATATTTCCCTTTACTTCACATTAAGTCAACAACGTATTCTTTAGCAATTCTCACGTTCCTTCTTTTACTTTGAGACTTTGTATAAGGAACGTTATTACGGTACCTAAGGCTTTTACAATTCTCACGTTCATCTTTTGGCTGTCTGAAATATTGTTTTCTGAAGAGGATTTTGGGTCAAGGTGTGTTTGCTCTGCCGGAAAGGTTCTGACTGGTTGGATTACGATGTTTATTGCAACTGGACTGGTCAGAATTCTTCCTGAATATCTGTTATTGGACTATGTGGACGGCTGGGTCAGAATGGACTCACGAAAAAAAGACTGCCCTTTGTCGGACACGGACCGAGCGCAGGAATGTGTGTGCCTGCGTGTGTGTGTGTGTGTATGGATGTGAGTCATACTGCCATGATTGGACAGGGTTAAATTGATCCAATGCTGAGTGGATCAATTCATGAATAGAGAAAGTGACCTCTGCTGGCAGTTTCTCTCAAACCTCAACCCGATATCTCTCTCTCTTTCTCTCTCTTTCATATGCTATTTTCACATTTTCCTTTTCATTCTCTTTATTTCTTATCCTCTCTGCGGTTCTTTTATTCTCTCTCTCTCAGTATCCAATATTTTTATTTCGCTCCCCCTCTCATTCGTACAGGACAGGACACGTACTCCTACATTACCCTGTGTGACCTTCAAGCTACCAATATGTTTGACCTTCATCCATTATTGGGGTCACTGTCCAGTGCGCTCACCGGCTTCTGAAGGAAACAGGAAACATTCCCGAACATTTTATCAGGAACGGGATCATGTTATTTAGTTCGCTTGAAGACACATTTGCCAAACAAACACTGCTGAACTGATTAGCAAAATGCTACTGCTAGCCACTGGCCAAGTGTGATTTGTATTCCAGTTTTTCTTGTGAGCCCAAAAGGGGTCAATACACACGTCAACCCGCTGTTACACGTAATAATAATGACAATTCGCGTCAATAAGTCATCAGGTGAGTTTGCTAGAACGTAAGCATGATGGTACACAGAAAGAGTCTCTTACACAGTAATCATGTTAAATCAACACTCTGCTGTGATAAATCATTTAAGAAAAAAAATAAAAATCATTGCTGATGTTATCTGGTCTTTCCACCCACATCATACATGTTCGTGTGTGTTTGTGTGTGCAAGCTCACATGCACAATCTTGTATCAGTTATGGATAGCAGATTTGCACGATACTTGACTTCCCAGAATGCACAGAGGCAGGTTGCATATTCTCCCGGTCCTACACCCCAGGCAACGCATACGTACATGGTTGAGCACAATATTTCGTCCAACTGTAACCTGATTCGCTCACCACACACACGCACACACACACACACACACACACGGTTAGGGTTCCATTCCTTTCCTCCGGTTTCGGCGACGTCCACCCACAGGCGTTTGGCGGACTGCATTGTTGTTTGTGTTTACGTTCGGGCTGAGTATTTATTGCGCCGGTCAGCTAGAACGTCCGTGGCACCAGAGTACTGTATATTTATATGAGGGAAAGTGCTGTTTGATTGTCGAGACCCACATTCTAAACAGTTCGGGTTACACGCTGGGATTGTCCGTAAAGCCCGTAGGGTAGCTTTGACCCCCGACCCCAAAGCCTGCCCTCCAACGGTTCACCGAGACCAAAAGGCTCTATCCTTGTTGCTGTTGTGTGTGTGTGTTTGTGTCCGTGTGTGTTTTCATGTGTAACTCGTTACTTGTGAGGTCCAGATGTCCTCACTAGTATAGTGACCCATGACCAGGGAACCAGTTTTGCACTCCTCACATATATACATTGTGTTTTCAGGCCCCAAGGTTGAGGTTAGGTTTCCTGATCGGGTTCTAGCGGCTACAGTTAGGGTTGAGAAAAAGTGTTGTATGTCTTTCAGATTAATGTGTTTTACAAAATTAATTGTGATCCCGAAAGAGACCTCCCAAGTACAGTAACATGAATATGTGTGTGTTTAAGTGTTTTTATTGTGTGCGTGTGTGTGTGTGTATAACATCATCTTGGTAATGCGGATGATCATGAACATGAACACGCTGTTCCAAAGGGAAGGATCGACTCGTTCACCGTTCGCTGTGTGTGTTTAACTCCTCGGGGAATAATTATGTTGTCTAATTAGAATAATCACAGGTTAGAGATGTCCTATCGTCCGCCCGCGGCTCATTCTCTGATTAGTCCTATTGTGTTTCCACTGTGCATCTCAAGAGCTAACTGCAACCTGCACTACAGGTTTCAAGACTACATTATATCGGCGCGGCAATCACGAATGCCTAGCGGAGGAACTGCATGAATGTCCGTGATGAAGTCCCGTTCTGGCGAGTGGCAACACAAGGTTTTATCCTGATTACCTAAATTAGGTTTCTGAAAGGCCAGTCGTCTACGTAAGGCTGACCTGAGATCCCAAGTAGCAAGTGTGTTTAATTCGGTCAGCGTGCCTGTCTGTGTGTGCGTGCGTGCATGTGAAAAGGTTTTGTTACATCAATGTCGAGGAAAATGGCTCACGTTAAAATTGTGCGTTAGTGTTAAGGTAGGTTAGAGTTAGGGATACGTTTATGATTTGTCGGTTACAAATATCATGGGGTTAGGAAAAAATAATATTTGCAGATAGTATATGGACAGTATGTGTGTGTGTGTGTGACATTTAAGTCAGAGTGAAGACATGTAACTTTTGGTTTTGATTTTCAATGTGTTTAAAGATAAAAAGCGAAACAAAGAGCTCCACTTTAAAAAAGACAATCAAGTGTAAAAGCCAAATCGTCCTTTCCCTTCGGTAGGACCAGACAACATATCACCTCTGAATGTACTTATTGCCCGAGGCAGCTGAACTGATGCAGTCTGTCACTAGCATGTGAACTTTCAGTTGATGTTTACGTAGTCTCTCCAATCGAGATAATGAATAAGCCGATGTCACAAGGCCTGCATGTTGCCCAGAGACTTCTGCTCTGTGTTGTTCGTCACATGACAGAGGTGGTCACATGACAGGGGTGGTCACATGACAGCGGTTGTCACATGATTCCCAGATCCACTCGGAGAAATCGTCAAGCGGTTTGGCTCTCTGTGTCACATCACGTCCAAGCTGTAAGCAGGGCCACTTCTTCAGAAGCTTTCCACTGTGTCTGATCGTTGCCCGTTGGACAGGATTACATGTGTACAGCACATAAGGAATGTTCATTGTAAGACAGGAAATAACGTCATATCACAATTGTTTCAAGTGCCAGCGTCCTTTTCTAAACCCCTCCGATAACTGATGACTGGATAGATAACTTAGAAGAGAAGGCCTTAACAGCAGGGTGCCTGTAAACAGCGGGGTGCCTGTAAACAGCGGGGTGCCTGTAAACAGCGGGGTGCCTGTACACAGCGGGGTGCCTGTACACAGCAGGGGGCCTGTACACAGCAGGGGGCCTGTACACAGCAGGGTGCCTGTAAACAGCAGGGGCCTGTAAACAGCAGGGTGCCTGTACACAGCAGGGGGCCTGTACACAGCAGGGGGCCTGTAAACAGCAGGGGGCCTGTAAACAGCAGGGGCCTGCAAACAGCAGGGGGCCTGTACACAGCAGGGGGCCTGTAAACAGCAGGGTGCCTGTAAACAGCAGGGGACCTGTAAACAGCAGGGTGCCTGTAAACAGCAGGGTGGCTGTACACAGCAGGGTGGCTGTACACAGTAGGGTGCCTGTAAACAGCAGGGGGCCTGTAGACAGCAGAGTGCCTGTAAACAGCAGGGGGCCTGTAGACAGCAGGGTGCCTGTACACAGCAGGGTGCCTGTACACAGCAGGGTGCCTGTACACAGCAGGGTGCCTGTAAATAGCAGGGGGCCTGTACACAGCAGGGTGTCTGTACACAGCAGGGTGCCTGTAAACAGCAGGGTGCCTATTCCAACGGTCACAGCTGACCCCTCATGGCCTGGCTCTATGCCTGTGAACCTTCTATTTCCTACAACCCCGTGACCCTAAGCTGCTGGGGAAACTTGGGTAGAAACGTCCGGATGGGGGTCTGGGGGGTTGAAGAGGAGGGGTGTTGCCTCCCCAGACTCAAATATTTACTTTGAAGACAGTTTGACTCAGACACCACCTGGACTTTAGACTTCC
Source organism: Dallia pectoralis (assembly GCA_029465975.1). Taxonomy (NCBI): domain Eukaryota; kingdom Metazoa; phylum Chordata; class Actinopteri; order Esociformes; family Umbridae; genus Dallia; species Dallia pectoralis. The sequence goes on along the minus strand of CM055738.1, from coordinate 4,770,897 downwards.
ATCCCACACCAGGAATTGGTCTGGGCTGAGTCAGTTTCCCCACGCAGAGAACTAACATGGAGTAGAATATTAGAGTTTTGTGGAGTATTGAAATGTAAACGGCTATAGAGTAAGCTACAGTAGAGTCTGGTAGACTACAGGTCAATTACAGTTGAGTAAGCTACAGTTGAGTAAGCTACAGTAGAGTCTGGTAGACTACAGTAGAGTCTGGTAGATTATAGTAGAGTCTGGTAGAATATAGTAGAGTCTGGTAGATTATAGTAGAGTCGGGTAGAATATAGTAGAGTCTGTTAGATTATAGTAGAGTCTGGTAGAATATAGTAGAGTCTGGTAGATTATAGTAGAGTCTGGTAGATTATAGTAGAGTCGGCTAGACTACTGTATAGTCTGGTAGATTATAGTAGAGTCTGTTAGATTATAGTAGAGTCTGTTAGATTATAGTAGAGTCTGTTAGATTATAGTAGAGTCTGGTAGAATATAGTAGAGTCTGTTAGATTATAGTAGAGTCTGGTAGAATATAGTAGAGTCTGGTAGATTATAGTAGAGTCTGGTAGATTATAGTAGAGTCTGTTAGATTATAGTAGAGTCTGTTAGATTATAGTAGAGTCTGGTAGATTATAGTAGAGTCTGTTAGATTATAGTAGAGTCTGTTAGATTATAGTAGAGTCTGGTAGAATATAGTATAGACTGGCAGACAACAGTATAGACTTGTAGACTACAGTATAGACTGGTAGACTACAGTATAGACTGGTAGACTACAGTATAGACTGGTAGACTACTGTATAGTAATTCTAAACTCTTGTGTTCTGTGTATTTATTCTGTAACTGTATGTTGTCCTGCACGTTTTTCTCCTTATCTTGGCCAGGTCACCGTTGCAAATGAGAATACATTCCCAATCAGTCTACCTGATTAAATAAAGGGTAAATAAAAGAATAAACATAGACTATTAGTGAATATTGATCACCCCGCAGGCGAATCCAGCCTGGTCTGTGTGATTTAAATGAGAGCGCGGGCGGGCATCTCTCTCTCCGTCCTGGGTCAGAGTGTACCGGGCTCCCTGTGAACATGAAGAGGCGGCCATGACAGGCAGATTACAGTCCACACAACCCAGGCCATCTATTTTACCCCCCGCCGACGCACAGCGTCACTCAGCGCTCCACAAACGACACCAGGGGGCCTCGTAATGACAGTCGCCCCGGGGGAGACGGAGAGGAGGGCGAGGAAGAGGCCGAGAGGAAATGAGAGGGGTGAGAAAAGACAGAGAGGGAAGGAAGAAGAAAGACCGCGGGCCACTTAATGGAAGACTTTATGCAAAATACATGGTGTGAAAGGGCGGAGCGGACAAAGGAATTCGGAGAAACGATACGGATGGACGGATAAGAGAGGCGTTATTTTACACCTTTCTAGAGGATTAATACTTTAGCACGGTGGAAGTGAGATAGGTCTCGAACACGTTACAGTCCAACGTATCGGTCTCTCCTCATTTCTGTTTAAAATAATAATGAATTTGGCGATACTTAGTCCCAGGTGTCAGGTGGACGGTGGAGAGGTGGAGGGGTGGAGGTGTGGGGAGGTGGCTGTGATGTACAATTCCGCAGAAGAGGTGATAGTTGTGGACCGGGGGCCATCTTAGACCGGGGTGACTTATTCATGTTCTTCTGGACACCTTCGTCGCTGATGATGACTGCACTATACACGCTATCACACATTTAGCACAAGTGCCCGTTTGGGCTTTTACCTCAGCAGGAGCTAAGTGATCTGTCTTCAGGCTCCATAGCAACACCTAGCAACACCCTGCTCTCCTCACTCAGACCAAGATGGAGGCATAACAACACAGCCCCCCCCCCCGCCCGCCCCCCCGGTACTCTGTTCATAGTGCTGATTCACACCACTTATCCTCCTTCAAATGACAGTGACAACTTTTCTCTTTCTTTACATTTCTTAACACATCTTGTTCTCTCTTTGCCGTTTCTTTTCACCAACTTTTTGGTGAAACCATTTCTTCACTTTCTTTCGCGCTTCCACTGTAGGAGCGGCCGGTTCTCGGCAGGGAGGAGGACAGAGGATAGGTGTGGTCCCAGAAGACAGACGCAGACTCTATTTTTAGACTCTATTTTGGTACCATGGGGAAGTCTGGTCCTGGTTTATGAGGTCAGTATGCAAGCTAAAGGTTCTGGCATCTAGTCGTTAGCATCTAGCCTACAGCATCAAGCCTATAGCATCAAGCTTATAGCATCAAGCCTACAGCGTCTAGTCTTTAGCATCAAGCTTATAGCATCAAGCCTACAGCGTCTAGTCGTTAGCATCAAGCTTATAGCATCAAGCCTACAGAGTCTAGTCTTTAGCATCAAGCCTATAGCGTCTATAGCATCAAGCCTTTAGCGTCTATAGCATGAAGCTTATAGCGTCTAAAGCATCAAGCCTTTAGCGTCTATAGCATCAAGCCTATAGCGTTTAACCTATAGCATCCAGCCTATAGCGTCTATAGCATCAAGCCTACAGGATCAAGCCTATAGCATCAAGCCTATAGCGTCTATAGCATCAAGCCTACAGCATTTAACCTATAGCATCCAGCCTATAGCGTCTATAGCATCAAGCCTACAGGATCAAGCCTATAGCATCAAGCCTATAGCGTCTATAGCATCAAGCCTATAGCGTTTAACCTATAGCATCCAGCCTATAGCGTCTATAGCATCAAGCCTACAGGATCAAGCCTATAGCATCAAGCCTATAGCGTCTATAGCATCAAGCCTACAGCATTTAACCTATAGCATCCAGCCTATAGCGTCTATAGCATCAAGCCTACAGGATCAAGCCTATAGCATCAAGCCTATAGCGTCTATAGCATCAAGCCTACAGCATTTAACCTATAGCATCAAGCCTATAGCGTCTAGCTCCCTACCTCTCGCTTGCTGTAGAAATACATCAAGGTATTGTCTAATGCTGCAGGAGTCACCGACTTTGCGTCGTCAAAAAAATACCGTTCAACGTTTCTTCTTCCTCTTTACCAGCCAAAACACACCATGCCAGTGTGGGATTTCCCCCCTCTCTCACCCCCCTCTGCTCGCAAACAAAGGATGTGTCTGTCGACTGTAGGACCTGTCTGGTGACTGTGTGTCTTCTCATCAACGGCACGTCCCTTTCATTTAAAGTAGCAGATACAGGGGCCTAGGTTCAAGTTGCACCCTATTCTCCATTTACAGCACAACTGCCATACAAAGTAGTGCACAACAATTAAAGCTCTTTACAACGTAGTGCACTACAATTAAAGCTCTGTACACTGTAGTGCAGCAACAGTCAGACAGCCGGAAAGCATCCAGAGAATAAAACAGAATATTTCAGCAGGCCCGGGCCGTAAAGAACAGGAGCGTCAGTATTACTTCGGGACAAAACGTATGAAGGAAATTGTATTTTCCCTCGTTTCTCCCTCGTTTCTCCCTCGTTTCTCCCTCGTTCCTCCCTCTATGCCTGTTAGACACTGGGCGTCACACACTCGTCTGATTGACTCTGCCGAATCCCATTGTTGCCGGCGTCTTTGTCTCTGAGCTCGGCTCACGTCAGAAGGCTGCCTTATTAAAGACAATGTGGATCTTGTTAGCGGATCTGGGCCGAGGCCCGGTCTCAGCGGCCCTCTCCTCGGATGAGTGAGAGATGTGAACGGAGAATGGTAGCGAGTCCTAATCACTAAACAGAAGGGAAAAGGAGAGGGCGAACAGGAGGGAAGACGGAGCGCGGCACTTTTCTTCTGCAAAAACGGCCCTAATGACACGTGCCAAAGAGATAAGGGTGTCTGCCTCTAGTGGTTTGATGTAGAAAATGTAGAGAAAAGATAAATAAATAATAATAAATAGTCTGGCCCGCACACCCACGAGCACACGCACACACACAAACACACGCACACACACACACACACACACACACACACACACACACACACACACACACACACACACACACACACACACACACACATCCACAAGCACACGCACACACACACACACACACACAAACATTATCATTCTCTCTTTTTGAAACTTAAACACAAAGACATGGACCATAATTGGTGTCTGTGTGTACATGTCATTTCCTGTCTCCTGATTGGCCACTAGGCAGTGTGGAGAGGGTTGAGATGTACAGTTGAGCTCTAATGTGATACTGAAACACAGCGCCACCAATTGGTGGTGGTTAAGAAAAAAACATGGGCAGTTTGGCATAGATGAAGACATAATGTACAATTACATGCACATCTTTTAAATTAAAATAAGCATCAGACACACAGAAAGAAAAGTAGAGGGGAGATCAAACAAAGAGACGTTGATAGAGATAGAACTTAAGGAGAGCGAGCAGGACGAACTAAAGACAAAGAAAGAGAAGGAAAAACTGAAGGAGAGAAAGGGGAGACAGATATGCTATGAAAACTTAGCTAAGCGGTAGCATGTATAGCAATATAGGCTCACATCAATTGTAGCAGGCTAAGAACGGGGCCATGCCAGCCACACTACAAATGATGTATTAACAAAACAAATGTTATAATATAGCTGGTAGCCAGGCAGCAGCTAACAGCAAACAACACTACAAAATAGCTAGCTAAGGACCTAGCCTAGCGCCACACTACTGTACGATGACCCCATGTTACTGTATGAACTCCAAAGCGCTGGAGTACAGAGCCAAAATCACAGAACGTGCGTCACCCTCTAAAGGCTTATGGACTGGATGGTAGATACGGAGTAATTAGCGTAGGAATCAACTGAGTTTGGCAGAAACATTCAAACAACTGGGTGTGGTCTGAAAATCAGAATTAAAATACACTTTACTTTTTGCTGGCTTGCGGCCCTCTGTGTTAAGACAAGCAGCCTCTCCCTCTGATCGTGCAGGGAACTGTGGTCTGTTATTGTCAGTACCATTATGTATTTGAAGCCATATGCCTTGTATAATGTAATCAGGCAATCTGTTTGACTGCACAATCCCTTTCCAAGACCAATTGTTTGACACCAAGGTGTTTGTTTATTTTGCTTGTTCGCCAATTCTGATTAATTCCTTAATCCTTAGACATTGGAATAGTATTTGGTTCTTTATTTTGCAAGGTCATGTGCTAGGAATACGCAGAGTATATGGAAAACCAATGCACAGTATATTGTGGTTAGTTTTACAGTTAATCATAGATTGAAAACCATCATATACATAGCTGAGGTCATGCAATTAACCAAGTCTCATGTATGATGGCAATTAATGTACTATATTGATAAGTTCTTTCTTGAACAGTACTAGAGAGGAAAAAAGGGTCCCATATCTGCCTCAACTAGCACAACACTGCCAATTGTACAGCTGGATTTGTTTCTCTTATCAAAAAACTAATTACAACACAATAATACAATAGATCCTTATTGTTCAATTGATATGTCAAAACATTTTCCCAAAACAGAATGCTGAATTTTCAACAATGTTAATTATTTCTTCCTTTTCATCTTAGCGGTTTGATTCAATAGGTAAATGTGAATGTGCTCATTATTATGCAGTAATATGCAGAAATATCCAGAAATATGCAGCAATATGTAATCAATGATCAATTAGTTCATCTATATTAGCCTATATAATTTAATTTCTAAACCCAATCAAGACACCCACTCATTGATTCATGTCGTCTGCACGCATGTTCCGCTGCATTTCTTAAATCTCCTTTTATTGACTTTGTTCCTTACTTTTATTAACTTACATAGTAATGAAATAAAATATGCGTTACAATATACAAAACAAAGGCTAGCATGCTAGTCTAGCAGGCCAAGCGCTAATGAGCTTTCGGCTACGAACCAGTGTATCAACTGTGGTAAGCGGTTAGCATGTGTCTATACCTAGGCTAACAATGCTAATAGGTAAACAGTCGCCATGTTGGGAGAGACCAGTAACCAACCGGGGCATGATGACATCACAGCCTAACTGGGGACGACAACAGTGACTTGCTGGTAGCCATCTTAGCTTTTACGAAGTAACGCAAAGGAGGTAATTTGAAATGCCCTGAACACTGTGATTTACCTGGAGGCAAAACAACAAAAGACGATGTCTCCCTAAATGAGACAAGTATGAACACGTGGTTAGATTGTAGTAAACCTGTGTGGAGTAACTATATATGGCGAATGACTTAACTAAACGACTGAAGGTTTGCGCGTGGGGAGAGGGCCAGTCGGTCAGTTGGCGTGGACCACAGGGGGTTCTCTCACCTCGAACTGGACCACTAGGAACAAGTAAGGGGTTGAGTGGCAGACTGCGGTCGCCAAGGCAGAACAGAGCCGTCTGATCAAAAGCCCACATTCCTACCCAGCTGGCGTGTGTCAGGGCCTGGGTCGGGGGCCCGCTGCCTCCTCTAATGGAGCTAACATTCCCCATGTCCACCGGCCGTTACACCAACCCCCCACCCCCACCTAAACCACCGCCGCCTCCACTCCCAACTAACGCCACACCTCCGCCACACATGCACCACACTTTTTATGCGGGGTGGGCGGTTGGGGAGCAGACGAAGAACAGTAGAGCCGAAAGAGAGAGAGAGAGAGAGAGCGTGGCAGTAACTAGAACAAGACTGTTGTCTGGCTTTGATTTTAGAGCAAGCACTCATCAGGCACATCCATGGATTGGGAGACACACACACACTTACACACACTAACACACACACACACACACACACATAGATGGACAGTTTCGCAAACACACACACACACCAAAGACACACACAGAATGATATTTGCACACACACACACACACACACACACACACAGGTGGGCAGACACACACACACACCAGAGAAACACATAGATGGACAAACACACACACACACCAAACACGCACACAGAATGATAGACGCACACACACAGGTGGGCACACAACACACACACACACACACCAGAGAAACACAAAGATGGACAAACACACACACACACCAAACACGCACACAGAATGATAGACGCACACACACAGGTGGGCACACAACACACACACACACACACACACAGAGAAACACATACGGACAAACACACTGCATATTCGGGAACAAAATACATTCCGACAACCAAATTAATTATGCCGGGTTTTGTAACCAGGTTGAAAAAAGAAAGGGAAAACATGTCCCTTGTGTATCGTCTCAATATAATACCGTAATAAGCAGACAGAAGAGGGAAAACGGCGAACACAACACAGACGAGGAAAAGAATGAATAGACCAGATAATTAGAGAAAAAGAGAGAGAGAGAGAGCAGGCGTGGAGGAAGGATAGAGACAGATTAAAAGGAGTTGTGACAGATAAAAGAGAGAGAGAAGGACAGACGGCAACCAGCGGTGAGAGAAAAAGGAAGCTGAAGGAGGCAGAGAGAGAGAGAGTAAGAGAGTGAGAGAGAGAGTGAGAGAGAGAGAGAGAGAGAGAGAGAAGATGAAAGATTAAGTGTCATGGTGGAATGTTAAGTGTAGCTTAAGCGTGTGTACGGGGTTTGGGATTTATGGCTACAGCACACTGAGGGCAAAATAGTTTGCAAATTATTAAACGACTTCAATTAAAGTAATAAAAGAGAGGAGGGGGTGGGGGGCAAACTGTAACCCCCCACACACACACACACACACTGATTTATCTGTCCATCTTACGCTCCCTCCATTATCTCTGCCCTCATCTGTCACAAAGCACTCTTCATCCCTCGCTCTTTAATAGACTGATTGCCAACACAAACTGTCGCGCGGCCGGCGTGGCGGTTGGTAATCGAACGCGTCTTTACTACGTTCCACTGTGACATTTTAAGGAAGTTCTGAGGCGTCGTTTAACGGCTGCAAATGGATTTCATGTACTTAACCGTGCTTTATAACGGTGAAAGATGTGGTAAAAAGATGTCAAAAGTATTGCATTCTCCAGGGGGGGTCCAATACGACGATTGGTTCTCCCCGACGCGACAGAGAGTGAGCGAGCGAGGCGAAAAGGGAAAACGAGACATATGTATCCACACATATTCTCCAGCGAGACATATGTATCCTTCAATTTAAAAGTGTAATGTAAGCAGATTCCTTTATGACTACTCCCCGGGAACATGTACGGCCATGTTGTTTTGTTTGTTCTGTGACACCTGATCCCAGTACAGGGCCAATCATCTGCACTGCCCTTTAATGCCAGAGACACGACAGTTGCATAACAACATGTCATTTAAGGCGTCAATTTGGCCAATAATTGTATTCATGTTTTTCCCCCTGCGGCGCCTGGCTAGCTTTGGGCCGGCACCAATTTCTTAATCTGTTAATCTTTATATATATATGTGATTATTTGGGGATTGTGAGATAGAGGCAGGGCATTGTAGAGTTTACGGCCTACCTTAGGAGCCACTGGGTCCTGGGTGTCCAATAGCAACGGGTCCTTGGTGTCCCCTAGCAACGGGGCCCTGGGTGTCCCCTAGCAACGGGGCCCTGGGTGTCCCCTAGCAACGGGTCCCTTGGTGTCCCCTAGCAACGGGGCCCTGGGTGTCCCCTAGCAACGGGGCCCTGGGTGTCCCCTAGGAACGGGTCCCTGGGTGTCCCCTAGCAACGGGGCCCTGGGTGTCCCCTAGCAACGGGTCCCTGGGTGTCCCCTAGCAATGGGGCCCTGGGTGTCCCCTAGCAACGGGGCCCTTGGTGTCCCCTAGCAACGGGTCCCTTGATGTCCCCTAGCAACGGGGCCCTGAGTATTTTATAGCATTGAATTTCATTTTTTCTCCTTCCACTTTTTTGAGTGGAACATTGAGTGGATGTGCTGAATTTCAGCCAGAGTGCCACAGAGCGTCACAGAGTGTCACAATCAATCAATCCCAGTCACAGAGTGTCACAGAGCGTCACAGAGCATCACAGAGTGCCACAGAGGATCTCATAGCAGCAGGATGACAGAGGAGAGGATAACAGAGAGGTCCCTGGAGACATGTTAGAGACACACTGGGGCAAAAGAGACGCTACTTGAAAGGTGTCATAAATTAATAAATGGTACGTTGGACAACTTGTAAGCAGCTTAAGCGTAGACTAAGCTTTCATCATCGTAGCTTTCAGTTTACCCCGTTAGTCTAAACCATTACAATGGTTTATTTTTTACGCAGTTTAAAACATTTTATTTACACTGTAGACATGCAGTGCAAAACTACCTTATGGGAAGTTCCACACACATCCCCTTCCATCACATTCGTCTATCTCCATGGCGATCACCTCCTGGTTGTGTATTCCTGAGAGCCGTCTGCCAGCATTAGATCCTGGGTGAGCTAGCATACACCGAGCCCTCGGGCTGGGGATAAAAGCAGATGTGGCTACAAGATGCCACAAAGGCTAATTGGGAATGTCAGAGTACTGTCTGGATCACAGCTGGGATCTCACAAATAGGACCTAACTTACAGATAACCACCAGATAACCACCAGATAACCACCAGATAACCACCAGATAACCACCAGATAACCACCAGATAACCAGGGACTGGGGCCCATATCCAATGGGATTAAATGGCTTCAAAGGAAAGTCAATTGTATCACATCGCCAAATCGGAAAAGCCACGCATGACAAAAGTGCTGTGTGTGATCGTCGACCTCTTGTTCCTCGCCGCGCCGTTCCCGTTTTGTAATATCCTCCGTTTACAGTTTGTAGCGGATTAGGGATGTTCTTCTGCTGTCACGAGGAGATGAGACCGCTGGAGCCTCCAGATAAAGGGAAGAAGAAAGCAGACCGTGAATTCATAGCACGTGAATGACTGCTGAATGCATACAGAAACACCACGAGCAACTGACAAATGTTCTTCAGACCGTCCCGTGCCTGACTCAGCGCTAGCCTAGTGTGTGTCTGTAATAAAAACCTTTCAACTTCTTGCTATTCCCCGGCACATTGTTGAGTCCCCACACTGAAAAGGCTGATAACCGATCATCGGGCGAAACAGAGTCTCAATATGCCTTTTGTGTGCGAGCGTTCTCCAGAGGATATGACATCATAACATCCTTTGTGTGGCATTATAGACTCGGGGATTACACTTCTCACCCGTTGAACGAGGAATAATAAATTAGTTTACACAGAACTTTCTTTCCCGGCGTGTCAATGGGTAACGTATTATTCCGGCCTAGACGTTTGCACCTGTTTATTCTAAAGGAAGGAATGGGGGGGGGGGGTTCTGTGGCCCCTGTCTGGCCCTGTAGTTCCACGGCAGTGTCAGAACTCGATATTGATCCAGAGCCAGATCCAGGGGACATAACCTCTCGGGGAATTCGAGTACATATGTCAAGTGCATTTATTTTCTCTTCAGCGTGTCTGTCGGCAAACATTCGAGACGAGCGGAGGACTCCAGCGGTCAGAGGAAATGACGAACAATCCCAGTCAGAAGCGGTCCGAAACAAGCCCAGGCGGGTCTATTTATAGCCGCGACAGCGCTCACTCCCTTATTTGCGGCCAGGAAGCGATTACGTTTGAGATGTAGAGATAAGGCTATGGATTACACGGAGATGTCCAGCGAGACAGAAGTGTGTCACGTTGACCCGAGACAGGAATCAGGGACTACTTGTGTTTTCTTGACTTTGCGGCCCGGTCCTTCCAGGCACTTCTGCACCAGGTGTTTGACCAGAGTACATACAGCTGAACCACGGAGGTAAATGATTCCCCTCTGCCCTTCCCTCTCTACGCATAACCTCCTTAACTATTTTTCTGTTCCCGTTTTTCTCTTCAACTCTCTTTCCATTTGTCATCCCTCTTTTCTTCTCTTCACCTCAACTTCACCTCACCGCCCATCTCTTTCGCTCACCTCTCTTCGTCTTCATTTTTCTCTGCTCTCTTCCCTCTCTCATCCGTCCTCGGCCCCCACCGCTCCACTGGAGCTAATATTAGCATGGCTTTGCCGGGGCCAAAGGGTGTGCCCCAGGTGAGTAACACACATACACACACACACACACACACACACACACCCTTTGATATGGTCATATCGTGTGGGGAATGAGTCACACTCTCTAAGAACAAAAGGTCGCTGTTAACTGGGAAACTATTTCTGTTTACCAACTCTGAACCTGTCACTTTGTCTTTCAGTCCATTTCCTCGGTCCCTAATGACCTCATATCTCATTATTCTCCACAGGTCGCCATTGCAAATGAGAATTTGTTCTCAATCGGCCCACCTGGTTAAATAAAGGTAAAATAAAAAAATACAGAAAATAAACATTCCACCTTTCCTACGATATGATTTAAACGGCAGAACGTTAAACCTTTGAATGAGAAAATAAAGTTCTTGTCGCTCGGAATCAATTTAACCAAAGCGTAATTAAAACGTAGAATTTAAAACTGCTCTCCGCCCGTCGTAAAGTGAACAAGTCTGAACATGCTTTTCTCGCTTATTGCCAAGCCAGTAGTCATTAGGAGGTGTGACACACTCGGTCAACTTGTGTCGTCGCTGTGTTTTCATTAATATTCTAAAACTGACTGCCTGTAATTAGCCGGTTCCTCACCGCGGCACATTTGGATAAAATTGTGTGATAAATGGCCTGTTTTATAAATATACTATTATTACGCCATCCCCTGTATTTACTTTCACAAGCAGCCATTTGAATATTTTACATGGCCTGGCTCAAACTGACTTAGACAATACGTTAATGAGCAAAAACCCGGTGTCCAACGTTTCTTTTCTTTTTTCTGAATTACATTGATTTGATTGGATTGACTTTGGATTCAGCAGGACATTTTAATCAAGGGTCCACACACACACACACACTAAAATTCTATGTCTCTGTATCCGATTATTTCTTTTGTGAGAATTATAAAAGCCAGATTTAATCAAATGCTTCTCTCATCCATGACTAATTCCTCTGACACTTTTTGGCATCTCTTCCAACTCATCTGATGAGAAAATGTTCTCACACACACGCACGCACGCACAGACACACACACACACACAGACACACAGACACACACACACACACACACACTTCTCTATTAATTTCTTCTCTTGTATCTCCTTCATCTCACACGGACTCATTCAGGTCAGCCGTGACAATGTTTACAGTGTCTTTATTAACCAAATGAGTCTGTTATCATAAACGTCTGATTTTAGAATGAAATAATGAACTGAAAAGAAGATAATTGAAGTGTTTGTATAAGACACCTTCAATGCAGGATTGATCAAACAAACTTGTATTAAACAAACTGAAGACAACATATCTGTATTAAACAAACTGAAGACAACATATGTAAAAAAAAACTCAAATATCAAAACAAACTGAAGACAACATATCTGTATTAAACAAACTGAAGACAACATATCTGTATTAAACAAACTGAAGACAACATATCTGTATTAAACAAACTGAAGACAACATATCTGTATTAAACAAACTGAAGACAACATATCTGTATTAAACAAACTGAAGACAACATATCTGTATTAAACAAACTGAAGACAACATATCTGTATTAAACAAACTGAAGACAACATATCTGTATTAAACAAACTGAAGACAACATATCTGTATTAAACAAACCCAGAAGATAACATACTGATAGCATTAAAGGATCCCTGATACTGACAGCATTAAAGGATCCCTGATACTGACAGCATTAAAGGATCCCTGATACTGACAGAATTAAAGGATCCCTGATACTGACAGCATTAAAGGATCCCTGATACTGACAGCATTAAAGGATCCCTGATACTGACAGCATTAAAGGATCCCTGATACTGACAGCATTAAAGGATCCCTGATACTGACAGAATTAAAGGATCCCTGATACTGACAGAATTAAAGGATCCCTGATACTGACAGCATTAAAGGATCCCTGATACTGACAGCATTAAAGGATCCCTGATACTGACAGCATTAAAGGATCCCTGATACTGACAGAATTAAAGGATCCCTGATACTGACAGCATTAAAGGATCCCTGATACTGACAGCATTAAAGGATCCCTGATACTGACAGCATTAAAGGATCCCTGATACTGACAGCATTAAAGGATCCCTGATACTGACAGCATTAAAGGATCCCTGATAATACACAATCGCTAAACAAACAATGACACAGTCTCATTCCTATACAACCACCCACACCTCCAAAACTGACAACTGGGATGGAAGTATTCCTCCGGTCCTCTCGACGGACACTACATCCTAGACATGTTTTGTTTGGTTTTTCGGAGTGGATACGTGTTCCCGTCGACGTCTGGTGAGACTATTCCCATCTGACGAGCCAGCTTTGACAAATCAGCCACGGCTGTCAGATGAAACACGCCGAGCCACAAACGGGCAGGTCACTGCATGAAGTGGCTGGTTAGGTTGAGTCAATAGACTATATAGTAACCCCATTCAACAGCGTCGGGTTGTGCAGCTCTCTGTCTCGGCTTTCGGCTACCCGCTCTTCAGATACTGGGGGGGGGGGTTCAAAACCACTGAGGTTAAACAATCAGTCTGGGGTTTGCTCGATAGCTTAACTGCGATCTCTGATCTGAAGATGATATGATAAGGTCTATAGATATGGCGCAGACACACACAGACAAACACAGACCGGCAGACAGAGCGAGGAGGCGGATATCTGAAAAGAGCTTGGAGAAAAACTTCCGCTGTGGTGGGATTCACAGTGATAATCTGCTGTGCGTGGTGACAGTTCAGGTGAAATGAGTTCTTCTGATACTCTCAGATCTTCTGAAGCATGCGATATATCAACGCGCGAATGTGGCGAGCTTTAGAATGTCAATCCGATCGGATAGAAAATCAAAGCCCTGGCAATGCCAGATGTGTGAAAGATCGCTGAAGCACAGGTGAACCTACGGGCGTCTTAAACTGAGCGCGGCGTGGTTTCCTTTTGTGTTTCCGAGTTTCGGCTCGGTTCTGATCTTCACAAAATGCTCGGATTCTTTGATTTCCCTCCGTCGGCTTGTCCTCGACATTTCGAGGAAAGTCTTCGCACGCCTGCATCTTCGGCAGCGGGGGTTGCCGATCTCTTCCTTGTGTCATTCCTTGTGAGCACCTTCTCTCTCTCTGGAAACCTGTGCTGGGGAAGGATGGAGAAAGCGTGTTTTAACATGACTGTCCGTGGTGTGTTTCCGTTAAACAGCACACAACAGCTTCCTGCCGGATACTTCCGTTCTGCCAGCTGCCTTTCCTGATTGCTCAGCCCTGGCTGCCGTTTTGTTCAGCCAATGACAAATGTGCATCCCGGTGTGACTTAGACCAATCCGGAGCGCTGACTCTGTGTCGGTGTCTGTGGGCGTGTCGCCGTAGTTACTAGACACGCCCCCCTCCGAACCTGCCCAATCACCTCCCAACCATTATTCCAGAGGGACAGGTGATTGATTACCAGGCCCACTAATAGCCCATGTAGGAACGTATTAACACACAAATGGTCCTCAAGTCATTTCAGATAATGCCAGATGTAGTGAAACCTTAGACTTTACTCTAAATATACCAAGACACTCCCGCAAGCACATATTTTCCTGTACCAGTGGACACAGGAAACACACACTCGAAAATATTTTGCCTCCCAGTTAAGAAAACTGTGTTTTGTCACGGGAGAACGTTCTGGAAACAAGCTACATTGCTGCATATTTAGCAGATATCCATGTCCCTCCTATCCACTAGTCATCAAATAACCATAACCATTACCTTACCACAACCTCAACCTGTTTGACCTAACATTTATGTCTGCATTTAACCAAGCTCTATCGTCTAACCCTAAACCTCATCACGAAATGTCTAAACCCAGAAGCATCTCTGATTCCGTGTCCGATACAATTTTATGGATTGCACGTTTAACTTGAACCCAACCTCTAAGAAACACATTCGCTGATCAAAACTATCTGGTTTTTTCGTCTTCACGAGGACAACTGTTGGATGCCGTGCGAACGCACGACGCTCGTTTACGATGAACTTGAGTCCATGATTCCATGATTCATCTCCGACGGTGAGCCGCCATGGTAACGTGACACGGTTGGACTCTGGTGAGTTTAAGGGACCACACTCCCTAATCAGAAGCTCTGCTTTCAGGTTGAACAAGCAGACAGGATACCTTCAATGAGGGCGATGCATGTGTGTGTGTGTGTGTGTGTTTTGTGTTCGGCATGAACAGAACATAATATCCATTCATATTCCAGAGCCAGAACAAACCCGGTAACATCCAGAAGACTGGCCCACCCTCTGGAAAAACATTCAGGCTTTCCATGCAGCCTGCCCTGGATATGGCCGTGTTTAAACAGACATGCCGGTTCTCATTTTCTCTTCGCCCACTAATTGGTCTTTCGACCAATCACGCTAGTGCTCTCCGTATTGGAGCATTTTCAGGGCCAATCGGATTGGTCGAAAGACCAATTAGTGAGAGGGAAATCTGAATTGTGCTGCCTGGGTATGCCCACACCCCATTACACCCGAGGCAAATGATACTCAATTGTAGCGTTAGCCATGTCAAATCAAAAATCATATGCAGGACAATTCTCCCCCCACATCCCTCTGGAATGTCCCGTCAGTGAGAAAGCCCCTGCACATCCTCTGCCAATTGTATGGTGTGGTGGTTCAGTTTGGTGGCTTGCCTCCAGCCAAACCAGATACTATCCCCCAGACAGACTGCTGGTCCCCCCCTTTCTTACCCACAGGATCTGTGCTCAGTAAACAGTGGTCAGACAGCAGCCACTGCAATGAGCCCAGCCAACCGGTTAAGGACTGGTCCCCGACATGCCATGTCTCTGTCAGGGAAATGGAGCGGAGGTGGAGAAATGAACACAGCTGGGTTAAGTAGACTTTCAGAAACGATAAGAGAGGGATGAAATACATATATCTGGGTTATCTGTTCAGTCAGCCTAGATATATACTGTATATAGACATAGATCAGATGTTTATAAATATATCTGGTTTCTGTGTTCAGTCAGCCTAGATATATACTGTATATAGACATAGATCAGATGTATATAAATATATCTGGTTTCTGTGTTCAGTCAGCCTAGATATATACTGTATATAGACATAGATCAGATGTTTATAAATATATCTGGTTTCTGTGTTCAGTCAGCCTAGATATATACTGTATATAGACATAGATCAGATGTATATAAATATATCTGGTTTCTGTGTTCAGTCAGCCTAGATATATACTGTATATAGACATAGATCAGATGTTTATAAATATATCTGGTTTCTCTGTTCAGTCAGCCTAGATATATACTGTATATAGACATAGATCAGATGTATATAAATATATCTGGTTTCTGTGTTCAGTCAGCCTAGATATATACTGTATATAGACATAGATCAGATGTATATAAATATATCTGGTTTCTGTGTTCAGTCAGCCTAGATATATACTGTATATAGACATAGATCAGATGTATATAAATATATCTGGTTTCTGTGTTCAGTCAGCCTAGATATATACTGTATATAGACATAGATCAGATGTTTATAAATATATCTGGTTTCTCTGTTCAGTCAGCCTAGATATATACTGTATATAGACATAGATCAGATGTATATAAATATATCTGGTTTCTGTGTTCAGTCAGCCTAGATATATACTGTATATAGACATAGATCAGATGTATATAAATATATCTGGTTTCTGTGTTCAGTCAGCCTAGATATATACTGTATATAGACATAGATCAGATGTATATAAATATATCTGGGTTCTGTGTTCAGTCAGAGTTTTGATCTCCCTCCCTTAACTCTCTTTTTGTCTTTCTATCTTTCTGTACATCTCTTCCTTTTTGTCTTTCTTTCTTCATTTCTGTACATCTCTTCCTTTTTGTCTTTCTTTCTGTTCATTTCTGTACATATCTTCCTTTTGTCTTTCTTTCTGTTCATTTCTGTACATCTCTTCCTTTTGTCTTTCTTTCTGTTCCTTTCTGTACATCTCTTGTTCCTCAGTTTTTGTCTGTTCCTCTTTCTCTCTCTATTTCCATATTCATCTCTGCCCTTGTCTTTGTCTCTCTCCATCTTCACCCCGTCTCTCACTGTCTCTTAGTCTCTATTTCCTGCTCACGGTTTCCCTTTCTCTCTTTCTCTTTCCGAGCCTTAAAGGAGGGTGGAGGGCTCATTTGCATTTTTCATCTAGTGTTTCAAATTATCCCGGAGCAAACTGCCGTGGAGTTGAACCGTGCAACCTCGTCTTTTTCCCCCTTGTCTCAAAACAAACATTTGATTGTTGTAGCTGGAGGAGAGCTTTCTGAAATCTTGTATTCAGCCCAGTGTTTCTGTTTACATAGGTTACGGTTGTAATGAGATTTTTTTCTCTCAGACGTGCTTTTTAAAAGATGCCAATGAAATCTAAGAACAGTTCGGTACTCTCGCGGAACACGGGAACGACAAACACGCTGAAAGTAAGAAGCGGATAGCGAAGGATATTTTAATACTCCGGGGCAACTGTGGTTCTGTTGAATGACCTGCATACAAACCGTTTAATAAAGCTACAAACTCACAGAGCATACGAGGGGAGTGTTTAGGACAGATCCAATTGCCCTTGACCATAACTCAACCGGTGTGACTAAAGAGACCGGCCCTTAAGGGCGTGGAGGAGAAGAGCACTTGTGATTAGCGTCCCCCGTACATCCCTGAGGGAATACTAATGGACATCGATCCGTACCGAGACGGAACGCTTCGGTCGCGGCGACGGCATCCCGCCAGCCTCAAAAACGTCCCCGAGATCAATGCGTGTGACCGTAGCGGCCATCGGCACGAAGCTTAACGGGAAAATGAACAATCGTCCAGATATTAATGAAGGCTTGCAGTGGCTAGCCAACGATGACACACGTGTCCCGTCGTCATTCACTCCTGACCAGTGGCGCGGCTAATTTCTCGGGCCTTTCTAACCTTCGTGGAAAGTTCTGGTTTGTTCGCACCGGCGGAGACAGTCCTCTCTTATTCTCGTGCCTTTGAAGAAAGCGAAGGGAGTTAATTAAAATGTGAGTCACCTCGCTGAATTTCCTTCGCACTGTTTTGGAAGCGCACCCCCGGCGGCGAAAAGGTAGGGGGGGGGGGGTTTGGAGGAATGGAAGTGAGGATTGACGGCATGAGAAGGGGTGTGTCGGGGGAGGGTGGGGGTGAGGAATGAAGGCATGAGGGGGGGGAGTGTCGGGGGTGTCGGGGGGGGTGTGTGAGGAATGAGGGGTGGGGGAGTGAGGAATGAAGGCAGGAGAACGGGTGTGTCGAGGTGTAGGGGGAGGGGGGTGGTAAACGCAACACTATTTCTAGGTGCGACTCTCATGTTGCTGATCGGTGCTGCAAATTGGTTTTAGCACTAAATCTCTCACCTTAATTAACGACGGTGAAAACTCCACTTCCACTCTCAACTTCCATACAGGGGATTACCAAAAAGAGGCCCACTGCCACTAGCACACTCAACACGCTCCGAGATAAACTACATTATAACACCAGGGATTTTACGAGGTCCTACCGAGTCAAGTCCCGACCCAGATTGAGGTAAAGTCGACCGCACTGGACCGCACTGGAGCCCCGGTTCAGGTTGTTGTGGCCAAGCGGTCGAGCCACCTCGTCTGTCCCCAACTGCTCAGAGGGGATTGTTTACCCAAACAGGAGCCCACGTACCGCGTACAGCCTAAACAAACCATTAGCATGTCAGCTAGCAGGCCGGGCACGGGGTTCTACTTGGTTCTAGCGTAGCCTAGCGCTAGCTCTCTACAATGAATCATCCATTTCTTATCTGCCCGTGATTTATAGCTTCTTGATGGATTCCCTTTGTGTGCTTGATTGTTATTTCACAGTTATTTTGTTTTGTTTTTCACGCCTGATATAGATACATATCTGGGCTGGGGATATGAGAGATTTTCCTTGGAAATGACTTTCGTTTTGTTAGACGTCAACCTTGGGCAAATACCGTGTGAAGTCATTTGTTTTGGCTTGTAATGCGTGGCGTGATTCAATCAATCAACGTTTTATCAGGCCGAGCAGAGAACCTTCCTTATTTAGAGGTTGCATAAATACATACATCCTTTGGTTTAACCTCCGATTAACATTTTTGTCGCGGGAGGCATTAGGGTAACCGGATATTTCAGTTTGAGACGGCCCTGTTCTTTCCTCGGTACAGGCTTGATGCTTTACGGCTGCCCAGTGGACATTTGTGCTGAGCCGAGTTGGGGTGACATTGACTCCCTCTAAAAAGTCTTTATCATAGTTTATCATAGTCAATGGCACCCATGAGGACATGCTGAAATCACCGTTATTGCACGAATCATTTACGAGATCACGTTATTCCACGAGATCTAGAGCCCTAATATCCCAACAGCGTAATCACGGCTCAAACAATTCCGTGACAGCGAGGATTTTGAGAAAAGCCTATTTCCTGTTCCGAGTTGAAAAATGACAGGGGTACATGTCAAAGGGAAAACATTCAATTACCCTAAGCTGGTTTAACCAAGTGATTGCCCTGTTGATCAGGGGAATGGAGACGGAGGCAAGCGGAGGAATTGAGAATGACGGACTGAAGCCCTTTTGGATTTTGCTGGTGAAATTTTGACAAGGCAAGTTGACGTTTCCTCTTTTGCAGCGACCGCTCTGGAGGACTCAGCAAATTGTTCCTCGTTTGGTCGGACCCAGACTGGAAATATGATGAGGGGAAATTACACCACAAATGTGTGCTCGTCTGCAGCCAAATGTGCCGTAAAACATACATACATAAAATATTATCCGTTCAGGTAGGAAGTGTGTGTGTGTGAATTGATGTGGTCGTGTGTGTGTGTTTTGCCTGTGTGTGTTTCCCGGATGTGTGTGTGTGTGTGTGTCGGGTGTGTGTTCTGGGACTGTGTGTGTGTGTGTCACGGCTGTGTGTGTGTGTTCTGGGCCTGTGTGTGTGTGTGTCAGGTGTGTGTCTGTGTCATGGACGGCTGTGTATTTACTGTCAGAGGAGTGATTAAAGGAAGCATGTGTGAATTGCTGTTGAATTGCATCTTGGGTAACGAGGAAACATTCCTTCCATGCTCGGGGCTAATCAGCCTGTTTAGTCTTGTCTTGTTTCTGAGGTAAATAAACGGGAAGAAAATTGAGTGATTAAACTCTTTGACCTTTGACCTTGAGCATTATTCATGGGGAGGGGGCCGTGTAATGCAGGGTTCATGGACAGGCTGACAGCTAGACTCGAAGGTTGTAGTCGGGTTAATGGAGACGAGATCTGGGTATATCGGCATGTGGGTTTTGAGACTTGGCAAAGGTCGCTCTGACATTACAGCTTCAGCACAGGGTCTATCTGTAGGCACTTAGCTTGCGCTTAATTGAGACGTGAACACACACACACACACAGACGCACACACAGGTACACACACGCACACTGTCCAGTTTTGATCCCGTTCCACCTCTGAAAACATGTGTGAGCCACTAATTTATTCCTCTGCCGGGGTAACGCCGTATCCCTGGTGTTTCACGCCCTCACATGATCACACGCTAGGTCAGACTTCCTCAGACTTCCTCAGACTTCCTCCGTGTTTTCACCTCTGCCGATTTGTGCGAGGAGCTCCGATTCACCCACAGGAATTTCTGCAGTCATGAATTAGCATCTGACAGGAAGGTCAAACGTGCGTTTGGCAGACAGTTTGCAGCTCTGGGTTTATTGGAACGTGTAGACCCGTCATGCCTCTGACCCCCTGTAGAAGGCAGACTTTTCAATCCCAGGATGCAGTGCAGGATGACAGGTGTGTGACCATTGCTTGATGGAAACCTGTAGGCTTGAGGTGTCACAGGAAGAGGTCAAATGCCACGATCTGAGCGCTCGTAAAAGACCTTGCCCCTGTCTCTCTTAGTTCTACTGAGGACAATCATTTATATTCATTTTTATTCTGCTTAAAAATGCCGAAATGGCGGAAATAATCAAAGGCGATAAAATAGAAGGAAACCCTGCTGTGCTCAGTAAGTGAAGAGTGAAACTCTGCTGACCTCATTTAAACAAAATGGCCCCTGTTCTACCCAGAGGCCATCTGCTGCTCTCTATGGCAACTGCATACTGTACACTTAGGGCCTTTCTCAATTTCATACCTTCACCCTGCTCTACACTCGTCCTCAAAATCCGTCGGCAGGGAAGGGCAGAAGGGAGGGGTTTCTGGCATTTTTATCCAATGGGATGGAAAGAGAATGAGAGAGGATGGAAGGAGTATTACAGTTTTTTTTTGCTATCTACTTATTTATCTGTTTTTATTTGATATATATATATATATATATATATATATATATATATATATATATATATATATATATATATATATATAGTATATATAGATTTAATGGATTCTATTCATTTCATATCTATGCAGTATTTTACTATGTATTACGGTATTTCTGATTAATTAAATCTGTTGCATTATGTGATTACTATATACACTATTAATATATATACAATACTTTCTTGAATTACATGCTCTGGATGTTGTGCCCATTTGTGTTCTCATGATTTATTTACAATTCAGCATACTTTTACGTTGTTCCTGGCTCGTCCAACTATTAGTATATCTCCTGCAGTGACTCGTTCCTGTTTTGTCACATCTAGATAATAATAATATATGTTAAATTATGAATTGGCTTTAGGTAGACAGGTCCTCGCTCTTCCTCTCCTCTCATAATCTCTCTCTGTCTCATCTCAATCGTGGTTCGAGAGCAGACAGACGGTGGAGGCAGGGAGGTTAAAGGGCTTGTGGGTGGCTCCAGACCCTGGTCCTTGGCATCGAACTCCGCTTACCACAGGTTGTCGCCATGCCCAGTCCAACACAGTATCAGAGAACAATGTCGCCCTGGGACGATTCTATACATATAGACCATTATCAATGGTGTATATATCTTAGAATGTATTTATTGTATATATACGGTATACATAAAATGTCACGATTAAGGCAGACGTACAGTTTCCCATATATTTTCTTGACAAACACATCTTTCTTTCTGATGTTCTCCTGTTAGGAAAACGTCCAGAGTGGACGTTTTCAGAGTGATGCCAGTCTGCCCGGCCCCACAGCCCCACAGCCCCTGTCTCCAGGCCCCACAGCCCCACAGCCCCTTTGCCCCTGTCTCCAGGCCCCACAGCCCCTGTCTCCAGGCCCCACAGCCCCACAGCCCCTGTCTCCAGGCCCCACAGCCCCTTTGCCCCTGTCTCCAGGCCCCACAGCCCCTGTCTCCAGGCCCCACAGCCCCTGTCTCCAGGCCCCTGGCCAACAATCTACAGGGTCAGAGGTCTGGACATTCTGGAGGTGGCAGGAGACAAGCCACGGATGGAGCCTGCCAGGTTGTCAGGACAGGTAGCCCTGACCTCCCAGACTGCAGGAGTGACCAGGGCACGGTTCTCAGTGGTTCTGGGGTATTTCACTGTCCCCAGGTCAGCTGACCACATAGAGGACTCCAGACGTAGACTGTCCCCAAGTCAGCTGACCACACAGAGGACTGCAGACGTAGACTGTTTCAGAGTCAGCTAACCACCTAGAGCACTGCAGACGTAGACTGTCCCAGAGTCAGCTGACAACCTAGAGGACTGCACACGTAGACTGTCCCCAAGTCAGCTGATCACACAGAGGACTGCACACGTAGACTGTCCCCAAGTTTGCTGACCACACAGAGGACTGCAGATGTAGACTGTCACGTTTCAATACTGCGTTTACTGTGAGGATATTGAATTGTGTTTGTTCTGTCTAAATGTCACTCAGTTTACCATAAAGGTTACCCCTTTTTTCTACTTTTCATTGACACAATTTTTAAGGCACAGAGTCTTTTAAAACGTCTAAAATTAAGTTTGATAAATGTCAGGAAAAGAAACACGACAACCTGAATCCTGTTGATTTCCTTCTGTCAGCCTGCGGCCTTAGGGCCGGTCTCTCTCACTGACCTCTGACCTCTTATTGGAACTAAGATGTTATCTCAGTGAGGGCAGGTGATGGAACGGTCACATTACACACTACAAACACACACACAGTACCGCCCTAGGGCCTCACCGAGACGAGTTGAGTTAATGAAATTAAGAGCATCTGCCCCTGAGTGGGCTTGAACTTTGACCTGTCAAATAACCGGGAAAATAAGTGACCCTGCAGACATTCAGACCTCCACAACCCACACACACACACACACACACACCCACACACTCCACACCTCAGGTTTCCTCGTAATAAACAGCTCTGGGCTCAATTCTCACAACCTGATATTAGCTGTGACCTTGGATACGTGCGGCATCCATCTTTGTTCACATCTTGTACGTGTCATTTGGAACAAGTGGGCCACCGTACAAAAGAGATAACGTGTCAGCATCCGACAACATGGACACACAGTTTGCTTGTCAAGGTCAGTGTAATGAATCCAGTTGCACTGACCTTGGAGATCCTTAGATTACCCGGGCTCACGACGTGAAGCATTATGGGTACATTATCACGTTGGCTTATTGGTGGTAGTTTTGCCAACGTCCAATAATTGATGTCCGGAATGGGTTTGTGCCTCTTGAGGTGCATTCTGAAACTGTGTTGTTAAACATCTGTTGATAGTTCAGTGGAAGAAAGAAAAAAGTCGTTTTATGAATGGTTTTATGATGTCATTGCAAATTCACGCAATGCATAATTTACAAGACAATAGATAAAGCGTAGTCAAAGCGGGTTTGCGACTTAAAGCTGGTTTTGTCGTCGGAAATAAATACATAAATACAATAAAAACATAAATAGTGCGTCTTTCAAATGTATATATATTTTTGTCAAATTCTGGCCCTCGCGTATCTGCTCATGCATTCCCCATTTGAACCTGGCGAGGCTGCTGTTCATTTGAGCTTTAGGTTCTTGCCGGGGAACTGCAGAGTGAAACAGCGAAGGCGCGAGTTGAGAGATTAATGAAACACATCTCCAGATGTCTGCTGCTTGGCACGCAGATTCCACAAAGACCCGGGAGATATGCAGACGCTTGAGTGAGAGTTAATGCACAGAAGTATCGTTATGACACATTAATGCAGACAAACTGGTCCACCCGGCCTCTGTAACGATACTCACAGTATTTTCTATATAGTTTAGCTAATATAGTGGCCTCTGTAACGATACTCACAGTATTTTCTATATAGTTTGTCTAATATAGTGGCCTCTGTAACGATACTCACAGTATTTTCTATATAGTTTGGCTAATATAGTGGCCTCTGTAACAATACACACAGTATTTTCTATATAGTTTGGCTAATATAGTGGCCTCTGTAACAATACACACAGTATTTTCATTTTAGTTTGTCTAATATAGTGGCCTCTGTAACAATACACACAGTATTTTCTATATAGTTTGTCTAATATAGTGGCCTCTGTAACAATACACACAGTATTTTCTATATAGTTTGGCTAATATAGTGGCCTCTGTAACAATACACACAGTATTTTCTATATAGTTTGGCTAATATAGTGGCCTCTGTAACAATACACACAGTATTTTCAATATAGTTTAGCTAATATAGTGGCCTCTGTAACGATACACACAGTAGTTTCTATATAGTTTAGCTAGTATAGTGGCCTCTGTAACGATACACACAGTAGTTTCTATATAGTTTAGCTAGTATAGTGGCCTCTGTAACAATACACACAGTATTTTCTATATAGTTTAGCTAGTATAGTGGCCTCTGTAACAATACACACAGTATTTTCTATATAGTTTGTCTAATATAGTGGCCTCTGTAACAATACACACAGTATTTTCTATATAGTTTGGCTAATATAGTGGCCTCTGTAACAATACACACAGTATTTTCAATATAGTTTAGCTAATATAGTGGCCTCTGTAACAATACACACAGTATTTTCAATACAGTGTGTCTAATATAGTGGCCTCTGTAACGATACACACAGTAGTTTCTATATAGTTTAGCTAGTATAGTGGCCTCTGTAACAATACACACAGTATTTTCTATATAGTTTGTCTAATATAGTGGCCTCTGTAACAGAACACACAGTATTTTCTGTTGGCCAACTTATTCTAGATATTCAGTTTAATTACTATTCTACTTCTATAATACCTTAATTGAGCTGGCAATGGAAACACGAGGAACAACTGAAATACACTAATAAACAGTATTCTTATGAAATTAGGTTGTGTCGTTGTACCAGACACTTGGTTACTGTTGTTTCCCACCAGCTTGACGGGGGGATTTTGATCACACATGGTTAATCGGCATGGTGTGTGAGCACATCTCCTACCTGTTTGCCTACCTCAACTGTTTCATTAAACACACACACATTCACCATAGTTTGCACACGATTGAGAAATGACCCCACGGAAAATGACGTCCACGTTTTCTAACTTGCAGTGAAAAGTAAAACCAAAATGTCGCAGGTCATTGAGCATTAATTATCAGAAAGCACTGCTGCGATAAAGCCGTCCAACGCACGATTCTGAAACGAAAACAGGTCTCTAACAAAAGTTCTCCGATACCTCTCAGGTCGAGAAAATGCCCTTAAATATGAATGTCTACCCATTTCAGTACTCTATTCTTGATAGCTCACGCTGATGACGGGCGTTAGACAAGAACTGACAGTCTTCAAACCGCCTACTTGGGATCAACGTCCAAACCCAATCTGACTAAGCAGTACACCACACACACACACACGCACACACCGAACAGCCGGTCATGGTAATGTTTATTCGCGGGCAAGAACCAGTCTGTTTCCTGGGTGCGGTCGCTTGCCCAGAGAACGGGACGCTTGACTGTGCACGAGACCATATGTGGGCCCTGTTGAAGCAACTCGCCGTAAAACCATGCAATTAATTCGGAATTACTCCAGACAATCTGCTACTAGGTCCGCCTAATGAAAATGACACGGACGGGCCCAAGAGCACAGGAGGACGATGAAGGCCTCTGGCTGGAGTTGGGACACACACACACATTCGAATGGACACACACACACACAAATGGATCTTCACGCATGCACGCACATGTAGACACACACACACACAAATATGGCTCTGCATGGACACATGCACGGATGGACACACGCGCACACACACACTGACACGCACACACACACGCCAACACAGTCTCTCTCACGCAGTCACACAGTCTGCTTCACACACGTTCCCAGGAAGCATCTGCATGGCTGCCCTAAATTTGCCTGACGTTAGCCTGAAATTGAATCTAATGCAGCCGTCCCAGGAGACACAGAGGCAGCCCACTTGTGAAGCTGCTCCGGACTGCATAAATTACCCCCAAATAAATTAGGGATATGAGAAAGGAATGGGAACCAGATACAAATATGTGTTGACTCCTGGCGTGTCAGTTGGTGATCCTGTGCACAGTGTGTGTGTGTGTGTGTGCGTGTGTGTGTGTGTGTGTGTGTGTGGCCGGAGGAGACTGTCAGCGTGGAGTAGAATGTTACAGTAAAATAGTCCATGAATATAAGTAGCAATAGTATGAGTAGGAGTGATATTCTCACCTCAGTACAATGTGGTTATTGAGTTAAACGCTTATCTATCTTTAATATGCAATTATATGCAACTATGTAGGT
Source organism: Dallia pectoralis (assembly GCA_029465975.1). NCBI lineage: Eukaryota > Metazoa > Chordata > Actinopteri > Esociformes > Umbridae > Dallia > Dallia pectoralis. The sequence goes on along the minus strand of CM055738.1, from coordinate 4,744,482 downwards.
GTTTGTTGGTGTTTGCCACTATATTAGCCAGCATGCTTTTTCATTTAAAACACGGAACTCCAATAGTTAAAGCATGTAGACTCATATACTTATATACCACTAGATTGTACTGGTTAGTGCCCGCATTAGAGACAACTACACAGCCTACAGTTTACCGGAAATTAATCCGGTAATTTACCTCAACCACAGGCCTTAGACACTTGAGGGACAAGAAAGATTCTGATTTATAAAACTATTTTTAACTATTCAAAGTTTAAAACATCTATACCAAGAAAAGTAACACACACTTCCATTATATTATGAAATGGAGTTGGTTTGAGTATTATTTTAATTGTCTTTAATTACAGGAATCTGTCATTTCCCTTTTTACAGCGAGGCTCCAACATTTACATTTTTTAAATAAATACATGTATTTCTTTACATATAAAACATATTTGGTGTTTCATATTATTTCGGTTTACTGGTTTAATCTGAAATACCTTGTCTTAAATACTTACCCATGGGTATTTTCTGCTTGTCTGCTCATTGCCCATTGCTTCGTGTCAATCCAGTCACTTTGCAATCTGAGCAGTATATTGCCTCCCTCATGATGGAGGTTAAAGCTTCAAACTCAAACGCATTTTTCACACCAGCTGCTTAGAAATCGGAAACAATATTGAATACTATTGAACCCCCGACTCATTGCCTGGTCAAGTCGGTTACCAGTTAGGGGCTTTAATGTGACCACAAATATGCCTCTGATACGTGTTGAGCATCCATGTGCTGGAACCAATCGATGCTGTGGTTGGGGGAAAACATCATATGGAGTTAATTCAACACACACACACACAGCTGTAGTTTCACGTTTGCTGTAAGGGTTTGATGACTTTGAGAGACTTCCACGAAGCCACGCATGAATTAGCGGTCTGCACAGCTGCCCTGATTGCTGAGCTGGATCGCCAACTGTCAACTAATGGGAGGAGACAGAAAACATGGAGAATCCTGTGGGACTCGTTGGTTGGTTGGGAGAAATGTCTGTCAACTTATGGGAGGAGACAGATAACAGTGAGAATCCTGTGGGACTCGTTGGTTGGTTGGGAGAAATGTCTGTCAACTTATGGGAGGAGACAGATAACAGTTGGAATCTGGTTGATTGGTTAGTTGGGAGAACGGTACCAAACTGTGATTGTCCATGTCAAGGTGTTCTCATGCACTGTAACGTGGACGTTGAATCTACTACTGATGCCGATTGGGTGGACACCCATATCAGTATTTTTATTTTCCCAGGGGTATGTTATTATAATGTAATAATAACGTACCCCTAACTATTTTTAATCATCGTATAACTTTACTACTTCAATTCCACCATTTTGGAAGAAGATTGTGAAAATGAATGATAAACTTCGTGTCAAAATGGCTGTAGCTCCTCCCTCTTTGGCGAAGCCAAGCTCAAGTACATGGAATAAGTATTACACAAATGTCTATGATTAAACTAAAACTGTGGATGGCTGGGCTTAAATAACTGGGACCAATCCCTGAACATGATATCATTATTTTCCCACATCCTACACCGGACCGCCCATCTTGTCACTTCGGATTTTCCTTTGTCTTGTCTCTTACCCGTAGCTCTGACACCGCAATCCAGCGTTTGTGAGTTGCCTCCGCCCAGTTGTCCACGAAGGCATGCATACAAGCGAGAAACAACTGCACCAGAGCGCCACAGTGTAGCTGTCACCAGCATGCAGCCCCTGTATGTGTTAGAGTGACCAACCTAGCGTACGGTAATTGTAATTTCATTCCTCATGCACCAATCAGACTGGCCTCGATGCACTCAAACTGTAGCATGTCTTTGTCGCCGGATGTGTCTTTGGTTATCTGAACGCCGCCAGCTAGGCTAACTTCGCCACAGAGCAATCTCAGTTATTAATTACTTTTTTGTTTTGAGGGAAAATACATAGGAGCAGAAAGGCTGGTGTTTTTCTCTTTTTCTAAAACCACAGACAGTGACATGACGGAGAAGAGGAAATAACTTTGCAGGATTAAGGCAGATATGTTTCCATTTGGAGGGAGATTAAATTAATCTGTCGTTATTGAGTTTGATAATATCACTCAGATGAGGAGGTCTCTTTTAAAGCCTAATTATATTAAATAAGTCATCTCATTAAACTCATCGGATTTAATATGACTCAATTGAGTCTAATCTGTTAATATTACCATTTTGGCTAAACGATATGTTTTGAGACGACATGAAGGTCACAGGAAGTGCGTCTATTTTAAAAAAGGAGTTCAAAGAACCCTTGTGATGATAATAGCCAATTGAAAAGATTATCTCTTTGATGCTGTAATGCTTCGCACATGTGCCCGTCCACATGTGCTCCGAAACAGACCAGCTCCCATTGGCCGCCGCTCGACAGATCGACCGAGAGCACCAGAGATAAAAGTCACAGAGTGACATCGGCAAAATAGGTCCTGTATGAGCCCAGAAGGCATCGCCAGTGCCAGCGTGCAGATTTAGAGCCAACGGCGTCTCTATGAGGTGGGTTTTACTGCTAACATCTGGCCCACACACCTCAGTCACCACTCCCCCTCTCATTCTCCCGAGTTGAGTGATGCCTCCAGCCAGCCGACACCGGGTCAAGTTCTGCCCGGGTGACAGCTGGACAGGGAACTAGTGGGTGGATTACTCCGAGCCATTCGGTACCGTCGACTGTCAAACCCACAGAGTCTGGGTCCAGACCAACTACGAGACTTTCCAGAACCGGATTCTCATGCCGATATTCCTGGGGCATTTAAAAAAAACTATCCAATGGACACTTTCTAGGAAGCCAAGGCGGTGTTTGGTATATCAGCACGCGGAAGGTATGATTTTGAGTTACACTTGGAGTGTCAGATAATAAACACACTTGAGTCTTTTGGTGTGGCCTCATGTTAACCGTACCAACACTTGTGTGTCAGACATTAAACACTCTTTGGGTCTTTTGGTGTGGCCTCATGTTAACCGTACCATGCACTTGAGTGTCGGATATTAAACACTCTTTGGGTCGCTTCGTGTGGCGTCAGGGAAACCGTAGACCATGCACTTCTGTTGGCGTAATGCCAACCTTCAAGGATTCATTCAAATTCACCAAACAGTAGAAGTGTTTAGCTGGGGTCTTCCTTCATCATATTCCTCATGAACCGGCACGACGCAGACACTGAAAATGTAAAGAGCTCCGTCTGATAGCCGACTAGTCGCAGTGTTTGACAGCCTGTGAGTTAATGTGATCGTCGGATAAAGTAAGAGCCCCTGCGTAAATACGGCAATGTGGCTCTGATTAAATTGAGCACTCCTACCATTTACATAAGAGCCCCGCTGCCTTATCGGGGCCTAATGTGGCCTTAATCCAATGATTCTGTCACAGCGGTGGGCACCGACGCTATTTCTACATTCTGCTGACACGTCCCGTTTCCAGCTCGGCGAAATAACGAGGACGGATAACTTAATATGGCGGACGGAGAGAGCAGTAATGAACCACTTTTAAACTGGCGAAGCCAGGGCACGAGACGAGGATAATCAGAGCTGGAGCCTTTGTCCGTTGTCGCCGTAGCACATGCTGTGTCCCCGTGTGTGTGTGTGTGTGTGTGTGTGTGTGTGTGTGTGTGTGTGTGTGTGGGAGGTGAGAAGCCCAATCTGCAAAACCAGGTTAACGTTCAAATGTGTTGGCAAATGGCTCGTTTAATGACACCGTCGAAGCAGTTCCGTTTGCTTGTGTTTCAGCTGCAAACAAACGTTGCTTCCGTGTCAAGCGCTGTGTACATAACAGAGCAGCGCCTTGCTGCCAGTGCCCTAGCCAACACATTGTGATACGCGAACGCATAGCGGTATGATCGCGTTCAGTGCTTGTGAACACAACTAACTATCAGCCCTGGATGTAATCTAACTGAACGGCTAATGCTGCAGTGTTTACAGGTTTCAATCAACACACAGATTGATTTTATTGATTTGTTCATCGTTGAACTTGCTATATGCTGGGTATTATGACAACACAAGGCTTGAGTCTGAGATATTCGTTCAACTTAAGAGTACCACAGGTTTGTATCAACAGCTACAGGTCTCTGAGGGTCAGAGCCACATCGAGAGTTCTCTGGGCTTCAAAAGAAATGTATATAAGTGTCTTTATTCATGTTTAGTTCCAATAACTGGTCATCTGCTTGAAACATTTATGGTGTTCTACTATAGACTGGTGTTCTACTATTGTGTAGACTGGTATTCTACTATTGTGTAGACTGGTATTCTACTGTTGTGTAGACTGTTATTTTACTATTGTGCAGACTGGTATTCTACTATTGTGCAGACTGGTATTCTACTAATGTGCAGACTGGTATTCTACTTTTGTGTAGACTGGTATTCCACAATTGTGTAGACTGGTATTCCATCATTGTGTAGACTGGTAGTCTACTATTGTGTAGACTGGTATTCTACTATTGTGCAGAATGGTATTCTACTATTGTGCAGACTGGTATTCTACTATTGTGCAGACTGGTATTCTACTATTGTGCAGACTGGTATTTTACAGTAGTGCAGACTGGTGTTCTACTAATGTCTAGACTGGTATTCTACTAATGTGCAGACTGGTATTCTACTATTGTGTAGACTGGTATTCTACTATTGTGTAGACTGGTATTCCACCATTGTGTAGACTGGTATTCCATCATTGTGTAGACTGGTAGTCTACTATTGTGCAGACTGGTATTCTACTATTGTGCAGACTGGTGTTCTACTATTGTGTAGACTGGTATTCTACTATTGTGTAGACTGGTATTTTACTGTAGTGCAGACTGGTATTCTATTATTGTGTAGACTGGTATTCTACTATTGTGTAGACTGGTATTCTACTATTGTGCAGACTGGTATTCTACTATTGTGCAGACTGGTATTCTACTATTGTGCAGACTGGTATTCTACTATTGTGTAGACTGGTATTCTACTATTGTGTAGACTGGTATTCTACTATTGTGTAGACTGGTATTCCATCATTGTGTAGACTGGTAGTCTACTAATGTCTAGAATGGTATTCTATTATTGTGTAGACTGGTATTCCATCATTGTGTAGACTGGTATTCTATTATTGTGTAGACTGTTATTCTACTATTCTTAGGCTTAATAGTAAGTGGTGAACTCATATAAATTCATGAATAAATCTTTTTTGTTGACTCCATGCCCGCTAGAAGGCCAGGGGCCCTGAGGACCTGCTCACACCTGGAGTGGCCCCTGCAGATAATACAGCATGTTGTCTGAAACCTGGAACATATACTTTCTAACGGGGAGTTCATAATAAAGTGGAGTCTTCTGAAGCAGTAAAACTGTCATCTTTGATGAGGTTGTCTCAATGATTAGTCGGTCATGCCTGTATCCATCAAGGAACCAGTTTCTCTTTCTCAGTTTAAGATCTGGAAATAGGATCTGGAAAAGGAATCCTGCAGGATCACTTTCACATCATGCAGAAAATTTAAAATGGTGTTTGCTTGTGTTTAAGGCTTCCAGAATCAAATTCTACCTTACATACAAATATAGCCACCCCAAAAAATGCGTCCAATAAAAATAACGATTCGCCCATATGGTTTCTGTATTCCTGGTGTTGCGTACTGCCTCACATAAACATGTGTCATCTGCAGAGGCTGGATAATTATCGGACATATTGAAGATTTCTTGAAAAACACCAAGCTATCATTCAGAGTGATTTGCAGAGCTACACTACACACTGACGACATTCGCACAAGACAAACGTCTTCGCAAGTCAATCAGACACAGTTTGTTAGTCTATAAATGAAAAACAGTGTTGTTTTTTTAACCAGTCAAGCACTTTCTGTTTCCTGTTGTCATAATATCAATTTTAGGTCAGCGAGAAGGAGATGTGCTCATCATTGATGAGGGTTATTTTCTTCTCAGTTTCTGTCCTCCTTCAAAGTAAATCATGACTTTTAGACGGTCCTTGTAAATTCGCCAACAGCTGTATCGGCAGATGCGTGCCCACGCACAAGACGCCAATCATAATGAAAATATGAGATGTTCTTTCTCATCAAATTTCTCTCTCTCTCTTTTCGTCTCTCCCTCTTCGGGAGCAGTTGGTGTAGCTCAGTGGTAGAGTGCATGCTTAGTATGTATGATTATGAGGGGCCGTATAGGCCATAATTCAAACTTACCTCTCACATACACTACTGAAACGCTCTCACATACACTACTGAAATGCTCTCACATACACTAATGAATGTTAAACCTCTCACATACACTACTGAAACGCTCTCACATACACTACTGAAATGCTCTCACATATACTAGTGAAACGCTCTCACATACACTACTGAAATGCTCTCACATACACTACTGAAATGCTCTCACATATACTAGTGAAACGCTCTCACATACACTACTGAAACGCTCTCACATACACTAATGAATGTTAAACCTCTCACATACACTACTGAAACGCTCTCACATATACTACTGAAATGCTCTCACATACACTAATGAATGTTAAACCTCTCACATACACTACTGAAACGCTCTCACATACACTACTGAAATGCTCTCACATATACTAGTGAAACGCTCTCACATACACTACTGAAATGCTCTCACATACACTACTGAAATGCTCTCACATATACTAGTGAAACGCTCTCACATACACTACTGAAACGCTCTCACATACACTAATGAATGTTAAACCTCTCACATACACTACTGAAACGCTCTCACATATACTACTGAAATGCTCTCACATACACTAATGAATGTTAAACCTCTCACATACACTACTGAAACGCTCTCACATACACTACTGAAATGCTCTCACATATACTAGTGAAACGCTCTCACATACACTACTGAAATGCTCTCACATACACTACTGAAATGCTCTCACATATACTAGTGAAACGCTCTCACATACACTACTGAAATGCTCTCACATACACTAGTGAAACGCTCTCACATACACTACTGAAACGCTCTCACATACACTAATGAATGTTAAACCTCTCACATACACTACTGAAACGCTCTCACATATACTACTGAAATGCTCTCACATACACTAATGAATGTTAAACCTCTCACATACACTACTGAAACGCTCTCACATACACTACTGAAATGCTCTCACATATACTAGTGAAACGCTCTCACACACACTACTGAAATGCTCTCACATACACTACTGAAATGCTCTCACATATACTAGTGAAACGCTCTCACATACACTACTGAAATTCTCTCACATATACTAGTGAAACGCTCTCACATACACTACTGAAATGCTCTCACATACACTACTGAAATGCTCTCACATACACTAATGAATGTTAAACCTCTCACATACACTACTGAAATAATCTCACATACACTACTGAAATGCTCTCACATACACTACTGAAATGCTCTCACATACACTACTGAAATGCTCTCACATACACTACTGAACTGCTCTCACATACACTACTGAAATGCTCTCACTGTGAGGACCTGAGGTCTATCCCTCCCTCTACCTTCCTCTATGGCCCGTATTGGCACTTCCCCTTGTCGGCGAGGAGAGAGACAATCAAGGACAGTGACAGCAGCTGTGCTCTGTCCTCACCTGTGTCTGGTTTGCCAATTAGGCATGTATTTAAGTCTGGGGTTTCTCTGTCTGCTTTGTGGGAACATTATCTATATATGTCATGCTTGACTGTACGTACCGATGGGGTACGTTTCGGTATTTCTCCAGTGTTTTCTCCAGTGTTTGATCCGGTGACCGAAACGGTCTTCTGTGTGCTTCTTTGTGCGAGACCTGAAGTGTTCGGTGAGTCTTGAAATAAAGACATTATTGTAAGAATCCTCTGCGCCTGTGTCCACTACCTGCTACCTGTGCTACCTGCCTGGGAGCCAGTCGTGACAGTATGTTCCCAACAAGAAGGACGCAGCAGAGGAAGCAGAGCTGTTTGCGGGGATGCGAACAGTCTGCGGAGGCACCGGCTTATCTGCGCCGGTGCGCGATACGGGAAGGACCCCGCTTCCTCCGCGATCATCCGCCCCACCACCCATCTGGGTGCCGGGTGATTACGGAGCGGAGTCTGAGGAGTCGGAAGAAGAGTGGGAGGACGAGTCGGAGGAAGAGTCCGAGGAGGATGCCTTCGGCTGGGATGCGTACATCCGGAGGGATGCCTACGTCCGGCGGCTGAGCACCGCATTACCTCCCGGAGCTCTTCCTGGCAACCCGCGGGCCAAGATGGCCGCCACTCCACAACCCTGGAGGGTTGACACCCCGCAGCCCAAGATGGCTGCCGAGTTGCCGTATCGTCACCTGCCCACACCCCGCTCGAAGGTAGAGCCATTGCCTTTTCTGGACATTCCCGGAATTTTTTTGGGGGGGAGGGGCGCAGATCCGAGGCCGAATTGGAGGTCCTGTTCGGTCTTTCTGTCCTTCCCGAAACTGGGTCTCCTGCCGACCCTGAGCCTGACCGGTACCCCGAGCCTGACCGGTATCCTGACCGGTATCCTGACCGGTATCCTGAGCCTGACCGGTATCCTGACCGGTATCCTGACCGGTATACTGACCGGTATCCTGACCGGTATCCTGAGCCTGACCGGTATCCTGACCGGTATCCTGAGCCTGACCGGTATCCTGACCGGTATCCTGAGCCTGACCGGTATCCTGACCGGTATCCTGACCGGTATCCTGACCGGTATCCTGACCGGTGTCCTGACCGGTATTCTGACCGGTACCCTGAGCCTGTCTCCGCCCCCTGTGAGCCTGTCTCCGCCCCTGTGAGCCTGTCTCCGCCCCTGTGAGCCTGTCTCCGCCCCCTGTGAGCCTGTCTCCGCCCCCTGTGAGCCTGTCTCCGCCCCCTGTGAGCCTGTCTCCGCCCCCTGTGAGCCTGTCTCCGCCCCCTGTGAGCCTGTCTCCGCCCCCTGTGAGCCTGTCTCCGCCCCCTGTGAGCCTGTCTCCGCCCCCTGTGAGCCTGTCTCCGCCCCCTGTGAGCCTGTCTCCGCCCCCTGTGAGCCTGTCTCCGCCCCCTGTGAGCCTGTCTCCGCCCCCTGTGAGCCTGTCTCCGCCCCCTGTGAGCCTGTCTCCGCCCCCTGTGAGCCTGTCTCCGCCCCCTGTGAGCCTGTCTCCGCCCCCTGTGAGCCTGTCTCCGCCCCCTGTGAGCCTGTCTCCGCCCCCTGTGAGCCTGTCTCCCCCCTGTGAGCCTGTCTCCGCCCCCTGTGAGCCTGTCTCCGCCCCCTGTGAGCCTGTCTCCGCCCCCTGTGAGCCTGTCTCCGCCCCCTGTGAGCCTGTCTGTCCCGCCCCCTGTGAGCCTGTCTCCGCCCCCTGTGAGCCTGTCTCCGCCCCCTGTGAGCCTGTCTCCGCCCCCTGTGAGCCTGTCTCCGCCCCCTGTGAGCCTGTCTCCGCCCCCTGTGAGCCTGTCTCCGCCCCCTGTGAGCCTGTCTCCGCCCCCTGTGAGCCTGTCTCCGCCCCCTGTGAGCCTGTCTCCGCCCCCTGTGAGCCTGTCTCCGCCCCCTGTGAGCCTGTCCCCGTCTCCGAGCCCGTCCCCGTCTCCGAGCCCGTCCCCGTCTCCGAGCCCGTCCCCGTCTCCGAGCCCGTCCCCGTCTCCAGTGTACCTGTCCTCGGTCCCGTCCTTGTCACTGTCCCCGATCCCGTCCTTTCCACTGTCGCTTCCCCGTCCCACTCACTGTCCCCGATCCCGTCCTAGTCCCCCTCTTCGATCCCGTCCTAGTCCCCCTCTTCGATCCCGTCCTTGTACCCGTCGCTTCGCCCGTCCATGCTCCGACCTCCGTCCCTCGCTCGACCTCCGCCTTTAGCTCCGCCCCGCATTCGTCCCTTCACCCGTCCCCGTCCTTGTCTTCGTTCCCGGTCCCGTCCTTGTCTCTCATCCCGGTCCCGTCCTTGTCTCTCATCCCGGTCCCGTCCTTGTCTCTGGTCCTGCTCCCGTCCGTGTCTCTCCTTCTGTTCCCGTCCGTGGCTCTTTGCCCGTTCTCGTTTGTGCCTCTATGCCCGGTTCCACTGTCATGCCTGTGTCTGCCCCAGTCCCTGCGCCCGTGACCCTGCCCGAGCCCATGATCCTGCCTGACCCTGGTTTCCAGCCTAAGACTCTGCCCAGGTCTAAGACTGTGCCCAGGTCTCCGCCCGGTCGACCTCCCGACCTGCATCCGCCGGGCGACCTCCCGACCTGCATCCGCCAGGGCGACCTCCCGACCTGCATCCGCCGGGCGACGTCCCGACCTGCATCCGCCGGGCGACCTCCCGACCTGCATCCGCCGGGCGACCTCCCGACCTACATCCGCCGGGGCGAACTCCCGACCCGTCTCTGCCGGGTCGACCTCCAGACCTGTTTCTGCCCGAGACCGGTTCTCTGCCCTGCCCGTGGGATGTTCGGCGCTGCAGGTGCAGCGCATAGAGGGGGTACTGTGAGGACCTGAGGTCTATCCCTCCCTCTACCTTCCTCTATGGCCCGTATTGGCACTTCCCCCTTGTCGGCGAGGAGAGAGACAATCAAGGACAGTGACAGCAGCTGTGCTCTGTCCTCACCTGTGTCTGGTTTGCCAATTAGGCATGTATTTAAGTCTGGGGTTTCTCTGTCTGCTTTGTGGGAACATTATCTATATATGTCATGCTTGACTGTACGTACCGATGGGGTACGTTTCGGTATTTCTCCAGTGTTTTCTCCAGTGTTTGATCCGGTGACCGAAACGGTCTTCTGTGTGCTTCTTTTGTGCGAGACCTGAAGTGTTCGGTGAGTCTTGAAATAAAGACATTATTGTAAGAATCCTCTGCGCCTGTGTCCACTACCTGCTACCTGTGCTACCTGCCTGGGAGCCAGTCGTGACACTCACATACACTACTGAAATGCTCTCACATACACTACTGAACTGCTCTCACATACACTACTGAAATGCTCTCACATACACTACTGAAATGCTCTCACATACACTACTGAAACGCTCTCACATACACAAGTGAAACGCTCTCTCACATACACTACTGAACTGCTCTCACATACACTACTGAACTGCTCTCACATACACTACTGAAATGCTCTCACATACACTACTGAACTGCTCTCACATACACTACTGAACTGCTCTCACATACACTACTGAAACGCTCTCACAGAAACTAATGAAACCCTCTTACATTCACCACTGAAAACCTCTCACATACACTATTGAAAACCAGTAAATCTAATCGCTGCGTTTAGAAACATACAAATAATGGATAATAACAGATTATATGTATATGTACAGGTGCTGGTCATATAATTAGAATATCATCAAAAAGTTGATTTATTTCTGTAATTCCATTCAAAAAGTGAAACTTGGACATTATATTCATTCATTAAACACAGACTAATATATTTCAAATGTTTATTTCATTTAATTGTGATGATTAAAACTGACAACTAATGAAAATCTCAAATTTAGAAAATTTGAATATTACTTAAGACCAATACAAAAAAAATGAGTTTTAGAAATGTTGGCCAACTGAAAAGTATGAACATGAAAAGTATGAGCATGTACAGCACTCAATACTTAGTTGGGGCTCCTTTTGACTGAATTACTGCAGCAATGTGGCGTGGCATGGAGTCGATCAGTCTGTGGCACTGCTCAGTTGTTATGAGAGCCCAGGTTGCTCTGATATTGGCCTTCAGCTCTTAATTCTGCATTGTTGGATCTGACGTATCGCATCTTCCTCTTCACAATAGCCCATAGATTTTCTATAGGGGTTAAGGTCAGGCAAGTTTGCTGGCCAATTAGACGGCCAATTAGACGGCTGCGTTGACCTTGGACCTCAGAAAACACAGTGGACCAACACCAGCAGATGACATGGCACCCCAATCCATCACTGACTGTGGAAACTTTACACTGGACTTCAAGCAACGTGGATTCTGTGTCTTCCTCCAGACACTGGGACCTTGATTTCCAAAGGAAATGCAAAAAATTTTTTCATCAGAGAACATAACTTTGGACCACTCAGCAGCAGTACAGTCCTTTTTGTCGTTAGCCCAGGCGAGACGATTCTGACGCTGTGTCTTGTTCAAGAGTGGCTTGATATAAGGAATGTGACAGCTGAAATCCATGTCTTGCATATGTCTGTGCGTGGTGGTTCTTGAAGCACTGACTCCAGCTGCAGTCCAGTCTTTGTTTGAATGGGTTTTGTTTCACAATCCTCTTCAGGCTGCGGTTATCCCTATTGCTTGTACACTTTTTCTACCACATCTTTTCCTTCCCTTCGCCTCTTTATGAATGTGCTTGGACACAGAGCTCTGTGAACAGCAGCCTCTTTAGCAAATACCTTTTGTGCCTTGCCCACCTTGTGCTAGGTGTCAATGCTCGTCTTTTGGACAGCTGTCAGGTCAGCAGTCTTCCTGTGTAGCCTACAGAACTAGACTGAGAGACCATTTAAAGGCCTTTGCAGGTGTTTTGAGTTAATTATCTGAATAGGGTGTGGCACCAGGTGTCTTCAATATTGAACCTTTTCACAATATTCTAATTTTCTGAGATACTGATTTTGGGGTTTACATTAGTTGTCAGTTATAATCAAACAAAATTAAAAGGAATGAACAATTGAAATATATCAGTCTGTGAGGAATGAATGTATATATTATACAAGTTTGACTTTTTGAATAGAATTACTGAAATAAATAAACTTTTTGATGATATTCAAATTATGACCAGCACTGTACATGTAATTATATATATATATATATATACATATATAGATATATAATATACATGTAATAATACATAGAGATGCAAAAGATGCAATTTTAAACTAAATATTAACTAAACTTAGTTTTTTCAAATACGTTTTCTAAGCCATTCTAAATCATAAGGAATACTATTTATTATAGAAAATACACTATTTACAAAAACATAAAACTATTATTGTTTTAAAAATTATTTTGTCTTCTAGAATAAAGAAGTAAATCTAACTCATAAGGATATATAATTGATAATAATAAAAACCATTGAGGCAATAAGCAAGCTGAAACATGCCGAATATTATCTCTATGTACACCTTATTTATTGAATTGAGTTCTGTTGTTGGCATAAAAACGAAGGATATTTGTTAACTGTGACAGTAATAGTTAATCATTGTCTTTGTAGACAAAATTGAATAAAAAACAAACTAAACATGTCAAGCTGACACTTGGTTAAGTGATTTAGACGCAGCAATATTCTGTAATGCATTCAGAGTTGCCGAAATACTATTTCATAATAATGTAGCTTGATCTAACAAGTCGATTGGTTCGCGAGTAGCCTTGCTTGCTGCGTTGGAGCAATCGTCTTCTTTGGGTTTAATGGCGGATCGCTACCAAATGAAAAGCTCATACACTACTGAGATCCTCTCACATACACTACTGAGATCCTCTCACATTCACTACTGAGATCCTCTCACATACACTACTGAGATCCTCTCACATACACTACTGAGATCCTCTCACATACACTACTGAGATCCTCTCACATTCACTACTGAGATCCTCTCACATACACTACTGAGATCCTCTCACATACACTACTGAGATCCTCTCACATTCACTACTGAGATCCTTTCACATACACTACTGAGATCCTCTCACATACACTACTGAAATTTGGAGATTGGTCTGGCAGCAAGGCAAAGTCAAAACACCAAGTTTGACAGTATTTATTTTATGTTTTGGTAAAGTATTCAATTAATGCTTTAACAGTTTATATTATTGATTATTTATATATGTATATATACATATATATATATATATATATATATATATATATATATATATATATATATATATATGTATATATATATATATACATATATATGATTTTGATTGGCTTATTTATTCTTGAGAACTATTACTTTTTCTGTTGAATTAATTACTGTTGTATTCTTTTATCAATGGTTTGATATTTTCTATTATAATTAAATATGATTCCTTATGATTTAGAAGGGCTTAGAAAACGTAATTATAAAACAAAGTTAAGTTAATATTTAGTTTAAAATCGCATGAAAGGTTCACACCCATCTTTTACAATTGTAAGTAATAGTATTATCAGTTTCAGCTGTGCTAACACAATCGCAAAAGAGTTTTATAATGATCAATTAGCCTTTGAAATTGATCAGCAAATATTAGCAATGGTTGCTAAAAACGTGCCTTTACACCGTTTCCGGCTACAATAGTCATTTACAACATTGACAATGTAGTCACAGTATTTCTGATCAATTTGACGTCATTTCAATTGACAAAAAATTAGCTGTTTCTTCAAAACCAAAGAACAATTCCCTAACTTTTAAGCAATTCTTCTTCAAACGATTCGTAGGCAGGCTGCTAATCTGAATCGTATTTAATTGCGCTGCTCATACAGCGCTTTCGAAAATGAGCTGATCTGCATAATCTGTCCCGTTCCTTTGAGTTACTTTATCGGGAGGAAGAGAATCAGACGGAAACCGGAAAGAGCCGTGGTCAGACCTTCAGGGACAATTAAAACACAGTCGTCTCACCAATGAGCCAATTAAACGGAACCGGGGAGAGGATCTACAATGGAACAGATAACGTTTGCTTCATCGGAGCCTGAAGAGTTGTGTAGATAAAGTATTTATGTGTAACCTTTCCCAACCTGGGCCATCTGGGCCCTACGGAGAAACCTTCTCACAGTCCTCACAGCTTGCTTCCACTCAGGTCTGTTTGAACCGGGCCGAGGCTAATTGTTTCATGCTCAGCCCTGTGTGTGTGTGTGTGTGTGTGTGTGTGTGTGTGTGTGTGTGTGTCTGTGTGTGACGGGCTGTGAGGGTGTGGGGCTCTAAATCTCCTGTTGAACGAGGTGTTGACCGAACGGCTGAATTTCATTATCGAACCTGTGTGATCTGAAGACGGAGTGTGTGTCTTCAGCTGAGGGCCATTTTCTCAGGTACGTTCGCGCAGACACACACACACACCCCACATAACATGTGTGAGAGTAGTTTGGCCAGAGATCCTGTAGAAGCAATGGGCAGCAGATATTTGGGCATCAGGGACATCTGGAAATGAATAGAAACAAGCCCAATACTGTGCCCTCACAACAAGTCAGCAACTACACACACACACCTGGCAGACTGTTACACACCTACTGGCAGACTGTTACACACCTACTTGCAGACTGTTATACACCTACTGGCAGACTTTTACTATATTTAAAATAAATATCCAGTTTAAAAAACAGAAGGACGAGGGCGATGGAATTGAACAAACGTAATGTACAATGGATCAAGAGCAGGTACCATCCTAACCAATCGTATGTCCTGTTTCTGGAGGAGTGATGTTCTTCTTCAGGAAATGCAGTCAAATTAAGATATGACATCGGTAGAAAGTCCGGACATGGCAGAGTCTGATGGGAATGTCTGGATAAATAGAGAATACACTTCACAGGAAGTCACCTGGGGTTGAAAGAGTTGCCTCACCTGTCAGACCTCACCAATGTGTTAGATACACTGGCCGTCGCTACTGACAACACTAAGTGATTGCTTAATATTTGCCAACTCAGAACGCATTTTCGCTTGCCTTTCTCTTTTTCTGTTGCTGCAATCCCACACACACACACGCACACACACGCACAGACGCACAGACGCACACACACAAACAGACACAAGAGCATGTTTATCATGTTCTATCTTTGTTGAGATCTGAATCCCAGAAAGCCATGTTTAACCCTAACACTAACCCATTATTCTCAATTGTAAGTCTTACACTAAACTTATCCCTGGAAACATGTTTTTCCTAGTGGCAACTGGCCAAAAAATGTGTAATGGCCAAAGTTTTTTCAGCTCCTTGGAGAGTAGATCTAGATCACACAAATACACACACATGTCATTCCTTTTGTTTGCGATGCTTTGACCGAGATATACAGATGAAGAGGGAAGAAATATATCTCATGCCCCAGAACCCAGCAAACTGGATGTAACTGCTGGCATCTGGAGAAACTGCTGAGTAGAGAAGAAAGCTGAGAGAGACTGTCCTGCTTTGCTTTCTTTGTCTGTAATGTGATTTTTTTACTTTCTCTTTTTTCTTTTTCCCACTGTCTGTCTCTCTTTCCCTGACCCACTTTCATCTCTCCTTTTTCTTCTCTTCTTTTCTCCCCTTCTCTCTCTTGCCTCCTCTACCTTTTTCACCATTTTCCCTCTCTTCCATCTCACTCCTCTCTGCTTCTACTCGTTTTCTTTCACATTTATTTTTATTTTCCAAACATTTTCTTTAGCATGCAACTCTGTTGTATTTCCAGGGAGTCAGATATCACAACATTGACCTCAGCACCTCATCTTCTGTTTTGCATCTTATTGCACTGCGCCCTCAACCAGGATGTAAAGGTCAACAAGCAGACACGCGCTAGAGGGGAATGTTTTCCCCAGCCGACGACCACGACTGATCAAACAGGCTCCCAAGTTACCACACGGAGGTGCAAGAAGATGATGAAACAAGACAGCCCTATCAGGCGTCAGCCCTCCCCCCACCCCCATGGGCACTGTAAATATGCCACAGACAGGATTTGAACACGTACTTTATTCTCTATCCAGCAATCGTTCATTCTTGCTCACTAACTTTTATCTGCTCTGTCTTCTCCTAACTTCTTCTCTCTTATTTAGTCTTCCCCACTTTGTCTCTCACTCTCTCTCTTTCTCGCTTTCACTGCGACTCTCTGCCTCTGTTTTCAGAAGGCATAATGCCATACTCTCTCCCAACCGTGTTCAGAACCTCCTCTCGCTAATGAATGAAACCTTTTTCATGAAGATAATTGCGTGTTTTTTTTAGAAATACATTCCAAAATATTTACCCCATTCGACATGTCTAACATTTGCCCGTATGAATAATATACATTCTGACGTTATGAAACTGAAGCCAGCTGTCTGTGAGTTCTTACCCAAAAACACTGGCCTGGGAAAAGGTCTGCTGTTTGAGTTTTACTCTACACATCCAACCACATAAAGGAACAGTGTGTGGGGTGTAAATGGGCTACGTGCACGCGCGTGTGTGTGTATTTGTCTAGGAGTGTGTGGGTCTGTGTATGTGAAACCTAGAACTGCATCTCCTAGCCGTAGGTGTTTAGTGTCGACATGTAAAAGGATTATTTCAAGTTCGGCTCTATGGGTACAGAAAGGGATCTGGCCGTGGGTTTAGAACGCTACGGTGAGCTGCCGCGTATCATCGGTGGGTACCAAAACTGTTCGCACCTCTACTTTGATGCCTGAAAGGGTGTGAAATCATTCTGAAATTCACTTTCAGGTGCGCTATACAGACCCGGAGTTCACGGAGAAAAAAGGTATCAAGCTGGATTTGCCGATACTTGTATTTGCGCTGACCTTCGACCCCCACGCTGCTCAGCACGTTGTGACACTGGAGGAGTGTGTGGCTGGCGGACGCCTCGTTTCGTTAACATTACAACAGGTTCTGTTGCTGCACGTATCTATTGGACAGTTACAAGGATCGGACCCGCTTCAGAAAAGATCATTTCTTTGTACTTTGCCATTTCTAACTGATTGACCTAACACGTACACAAAGAGCTTTCAATAAAAGCGGAGCACTTACTTTGTTGAGTCATACTGCTTAGCAACACCAGACTCTAATATGCTGCTGAGTCATACTGCTTAGCAACACCAGACTATAATATGCTGCTGAGTCATACTGCCTAGCAACACCAGACTATAATATGCTGCTGAGTCATACTGCCTAGCAACACCAGACTCTAATATGCTGCTGATTCATACTGCCTAGCAACACCAGACTATAATATGCTGCTGAGTCATACTGCCTAGCAACACCAGACTATAATATGCTGCTGAGTCATACTGCCTAGCAACACCAGACTCTAATATGCTGCTGATTCATACTGCCTAGCAACACCAGACTATAATATGGTGCTGAGTCATACTGCCTAGCAACACCAGCCTCTAATATGCTGCTGAGTCATACTGCCTAGCAACACCAGACTCTAATATGCTGCTGAGTCATACTGACTAGCAACACCAGACTATAATATGCTGCTGAGTCATACTGCCTAGCAACACCAGACTATAATATGCTGCTGAGTCATACTGCCTAGCAACACCAGCCTCTAATATGCTGCTGAGTCATACTGCCTAGCAACGCCAGACTCTGATATGCTGCTGAGTCATACTGCCTAGCAACACCAGACTATAATATGCTGTTGAGTTGTACTGCCTAACAACACCAGATTCTAATATGCTGCTGAGTTGTACTGCCTAGCAACACCAGACTATAATATGCTGTTGAGTTGTACTGCCTAACAACACCAGACTCTAATATGCTGCTGAGTCATACTGCCTAGCAACACCAGACTCTAATATGCTGCTGAGTCATACTGCCTAGCAACACCAGACTCTAATATGCTGCTGAGTTGTACTGCCTAGCAACACCAGACTCTAATATGCTGCTGAGTCATACTGCCTAGCAACACCAGACTCTAATATGCTGCTGAGTCATACTGCCTAGCAACACCAGACTCTAATATGTACTGCTCACTTTGGAAAGAAAATAAACTTAATCCGACCACACCCATGCTAATCGTTCAGTTCAAATAAATCAAGACAATCTCTCCGTCGGCCAGGCAGGCATCGCAGGTCAATCACGAGCAGTACTTTCTGCCACATACACAGTTTCTTTCCTCATGCTGTGGCCCTCAGTAATTGGCCATCTGCCCCGATGAGACAAAACAGACTAAATACTCCCCACATCAAACCACATGCAGACTGTTCACTTCTGCCATGAGATGCACTATACTACCACTAGTGCTCTGCTCCTCTAATTGCCTGTTATCTAGATGGACTGATTTATAATTCAGACTTTAAATCACATAATCATCCGCCTGAAGTCAGCATATAGGATATACAATTACAGCGCACATCTCTTCACCTCATATTGGCCCTCATTTATCAAAAGTGCGTACACCAAATGTCCAGCGTACACCTGGCGTACACCCAAAACCACGGTGACTTTGAGATTCATCAATATGGACGTTGGCGTACGGCACGCTCAAATCCTACGCCAGCTCAGGAGGTGGTGTACATATATACGCACGTTTTGAGTTAGTGCGGAAATGCGCAGAAAAACAATTCCTAACACCACAAAACGCACTGACAAACTAAAAGATATGATATATTATGGCCCACTGTGAAAAAACAATAACATAGTAATTATAAACTTCAGTGTTTATTTTTGTGCAACATGGGCTTCAATGTTTAATTTGTGTGACTTTACCAAAGCATTTGATTTGTAAGCATATGTATTAGGGATGCACCGAAATACTTTTATCACCGAAACAATACGGACGAAATGTTGTGATCTATTCGGATCCTCTGCACTTCATCACGACTGTACTCGATCCGCGTTATAAAGACCATTACTTGGATGCAGAAATAAAGCAGCGCGCACAAGAAATGATCCAGACGGCGATGGATGCGGTCATGCGGAGAACCCGCGTGGAGACGGAGACGGAGCAGCGCACGGAGCAGGAGATCAGAGCGCAGAAAAAATTAGAAGAGGGGCATGCACCTCGTTGTCTGATATGTTAATATGGGTTCAGTAATGAAAGGCTTTCGACCAAAAAATAATTCAGACTGACAAAATAATAAAAATGACATTCTTCTTCTTTTAAATAATAATAATAATACAAATAATAAAAATGACATTCTTCTTCTTTTAAATAATAATAATAATAATACAAATAATAATAATGACATTCTAAATAACAATAAGCGTCATGAATAATAAAAATAATAATAAGAATATTACAAATTGTCATGCAATTATTAATATGAATGAATGGTACTCCACATCACATCATCATCACTACTGTACACCCCAATACATGTGACGTAAAACGACATTAAATGCTAATTGTTTCAAAACACGTGCTGTAAAATAATGCATTGTGATAGGTCATTTGATCATCCACGTCCGAGAAGTTTCTCTTCTTTGCCGTCTTCCGTGTGTCCATGGCGTAAAATGAGGGCTTGGGGGAGGCGGAGACTTGAATATATAGGGGCGTGTTATTCTAATAACGATCGTTTTCAGCCGCGGCATTTATCAAGGGCAGGTATTGCGTACACCTGGATTTCAACGGTACGCACAGCTTCATAAATCAGGTGGTGAGAGGAGTGTAAGCATAATCTTACGCCAACAAATACGCCCGTTTCTACGCAAGAATGATAAATGAGGGCCATTCTCACCACATTCAGTAGATGTGATGTCCGCTGTCACGGTGGGTTGTCCACCACAATGTCATTCACAAAGTGCACCTCTGCTGTTTGGAAGCCCGTGGTCGTCAGTGCTCGCCCGTGGTTATCGGTTGCTATGCTTTGAAACACCTGAAGGAAACAAGGTGGCCAACATCAGAAAGTCTGACCTCAGTTGATAAGAATCTAGCAGGTTATTGTAAACAGTCTGTAGACCTGTAGGTGTGACATCATCACATTAGACCTAACCCTACCCAGAAGTTCGTTTAAGAGACGCTGTCTCGTCACTTGTTTACTTTCTCTCTCGTTCTCGCCTCCTCCCTCACCGCCTCTTGAATTACAAGAGTGATATCTTATATGAATTCGGTCGTGTTACCGAGCTAAGATCAGCTGGCACTGGTGCCAGCGTGAACATTCGGCCTGATGGAATGAGACTTTGTGATTTCCTGGAGTTGGGCACGCAGACATGAGCGAAAGAATTGAAAGAGAAATTGACAGACACCTGGGCGAACCCGGCAGCATACAAAAGCTAATCACACAGAAAAGACCGGAACATTACATTCAAATTGCAGCTATTACTCGGAGCCATTGGAATCAGATGCACATTAGCGCTCGAAGCCCATTTAAGCCCAGTTAAGCCTGTTTAAGTATCGGGTTAAAAAAAAAAACATTTCAGATGACACCAAACTCTTACCTGTTTCTTTCTTTTACACTTAATAACAAATTACCCTTCGATTTGGTCGTCATTCACCTCAGCATGAACCACAGTCAGGACATTACAATGAGCCACAATGCTTACTGATTCCAGATATTTGTTCTGATTATTTCAATAGCCCTGCGATTGCTAATCGGATTTAGTCTATGTCGCTTTGCACAATAGAAGGCAAATTAGAAACTGAAAAAAAAACGCTATCTATGCATAGTCAGTATCGTACACCTGTATGTGTGTGTGTTGACGGTCGACCAACGATCAGCAAGCCCATCGTGAGCGTAAACTAGTCTGTGATCTCAGTCCTGATCTCATCTTGAGCTTCAAATCCGCAGTGTTCACAGGCAAAGTCACATTTCTGGGACGCGGTTCAGAAAGCCTTTACAGCACGGGTACCATGGGAAAGTAAATAAACAGAGCACTTGGCTCGGAGCACGTCTGGGATGAGGAGCTGGGATGAGGAGCTGGGATGAGGTTCTGGGATGAGGAGATGAGATGAGGGGATGTGAAGAGGAGATGGGATGAGGAGTTAGGATGAGAAGATGGGATGAGTAGCTGGGATGAGGAGCTGGGATGAGGTTCTGGGATGAGGAGATGAGATGAGGGGATGTGAAGAGGAGATGGGATGAGGAGTTAGGATGAGAAGATGGGATGAGGAGCTGGGATGAGGAGCTGGGATGAGGTTCTGGGATGAGGAGATGAGATGAGGGGATGTGAAGAGGAGATGGGATGAGGAGTTAGGATGAGAAGATGGGATGAGGAGCTGGGATGAGGAGCTGGGATGAGGTTCTGGGATGAGGAGATGAGATGAGGGGATGTGAAGAGGAGATGGGATGAGGAGTTAGGATGAGAAGATGGGATGAGGAGCTGGGATGAGGAGCTGGGATGAGGTTCTGGGATGAGGAGATGAGATGAGGGGATGTGAAGAGGAGATGGGATGAGGAGTTAGGATGAGAAGATGGGATGAGGAGCTGGGATGAGGAGCTGGGATGAGGTTCTGGGATGAGGAGATGAGATGAGGGGATGTGAAGAGGAGATGGGATGAGGAGTTAGGATGAGAAGATGGGATGAGGAGCTGGGATGAGATTCTGGGATGAGGAGATGAGATGAGGGGATGTGAAGAGGAGATGGGATGAGGAGTTAGGATGAGAAGATGGGATGAGGAGCTGGGATGAGGAGCTGGGATGAGGTTCTGGGATGAGGAGATGAGATGAGGGGATGTGAAGAGGAGATGGGATGAGGAGTTAGGATGAGAAGATGGGATGAGGAGCTGGGATGAGGAGCTGGGATGAGGTTCTGGGATGAGGAGATGAGATGAGGGGATGTGAAGAGGAGATGGGATGAGGAGTTAGGATGAGAAGATGGGATGAGGAGCTGGGATGAGGAGATGAGATGAGGGGATGTGAAGAGGAGATGGGATGAGGAGTTAGGATGAGGAGCTGGGATGAGGTTCTGGGATGAGAAGATGAGATGAGGAGATGAGGAGTTAGGATGAGGAGCTGGGATGAGGAGATGAGATGAGGAGTTAGGATGAGGAGCTGGGATGAGGGGATGAGATGAGGGGATGTGATGAAGGTTTGGGATGAGGAGATGGGATGAGGAGATGGGATGAGGAGTTAGGATGAGAAGATGGGATGAGGAGATGAGGAGTTAGGATGAGGAGCTGGGATGAGGAGATGAGATGAGGAGTTAGGATGAGGAGCTGGGATGAGGGGATGAGATGAGGGGATGTGATGAAGGTTTGGGATGAGGAGATGGGATGAGGAGATGGGATGAGGAGTTAGGATGAGAAGATGGGATGAGGAGATGAGGAGTTAGGATGAGAAGATGGGATGAGGAGCTGGGATGAGGAGCTGGGATGAGGTTCTGGGATGAGGAGCTGAGATGAGGAGATGGGATGAGGAGTTAGGATGAGAAGATGGGATGAGGAGCTGGGATGAGGAGATGAGATGAGGGGATGTGAAGAGGAGATGGGATGAGGAGTTAGGATGAGGAGCTGGGATGAGGTTCTGGGATGAGAAGATGAGATGAGGAGATGAGGAGTTAGGATGAGGAGCTGGGATGAGGAGATGAGATGAGGAGTTAGGATGAGGAGCTGGGATGAGGGGATGAGATGAGGGGATGTGATGAAGGTTTGGGATGAGGAGATGGGATGAAGAGATGGGATGAGGAGTTAGGATGAGAAGATGGGATGAGGAGTTAGGATGAGGAGCTGGGATGAGGAGATGAGATGAGGAGTTAGGATGAGGAGCTGGGATGAGGGGATGAGATGAGGGGATGTGATGAAGGTTTGGGATGAGGAGATGGGATGAGGAGATGGGATGAGGAGTTAGGATGAGAAGATGGGATGAGGAGATGAGGAGTTGGGATGAGGAGCTGGGATGAGAAGATGGGATGAGGAGATGAGGAGTTAGGATGCGGAGTTAGGATGAGAAGATGGGATGAGGAGCTGGGATGAGGAGCTGGGATGAGAAGATGAGATGAGGAGATGAGGAGTTAGGATGAGGAGCTGGGATGAGGAGATGAGATGAGGAGTTAGGATGAGGAGCTGGGATGAGGGGATGAGATGAGGGGATGTGATGAAGGTTTGGGATGAGGAGATGGGATGAGGAGCTGGGATGAGGGGATGAGGTTCTGGGATGAGGAGATGAGATGAGGGGATGAAGGTTTGGGATGAGGAGATGGGATGAGGTTCTCGTTGTCTTGGTACGATGGTGGGCATCATCTGCATGTCCCTCATGGCCCTCATGTATTAACGCTCTGAAACAAGTGCTCATCTCAGCTCCAAGACAAGTCTCTCTTCCTCTCGACACAGGGCGGTGTGTGTGTGTGTGTGTGTGTGTGTGTGTGTGTGTGTGTGAGCTGATCTTCCTGAAGGGCTCTCTAGTTCCCAGGCGAGATTGTGAACATGATGAAGAAGTCCGTGAGGAACAGGGGGAGATAATAAATGTCTTGATGCTCTGGAGACAGCCTCTCACAATTAGAGTCCACCTAATTGCACAGAAGCGTAGTTATGGATAGAACTGGGTACACGAGAAACGAGGTAGACACAGAGAGACATGGAGAGAACAGACGGGGGCAAAGACGAAAGAGGAAACAGTGACAGAGAAATGGGGAGAGATGAAAAAGAGAGATGAGGGAGAGATGAAAAAGAGATGAGGGAGAGATGAAAAAGAGAGATGGGGAGAGATGAAAAAGAGAGATGGGGAGAGATGAAAAAGAGAGATGAGGGAGAGATTAAAAAGAGAGATGAGGGAGAGATGAAAAAGAGAGATGAGGGAGAGATGAAAAAGAGAGATGGGGATATGGAGACACGGAGAGGCTACTGAGGTCTGAGAGAACAAAGCTTCTGTCCGATCATATCTTACTAGCCAGCCTCAAATCACATCACAGATGAAGAAAGTAAGCCGACCCCCCCTCCTCCCTCCTGCCCACACAACCTACGCACAAACAAAACCCACGCAAAACCCATGCAAAACGCATGCACAACCCAAACAAAACCCACGCAAAACCCATACACCACCTATACACCATTAACAACCATTGGCTGTTATCTCTTCCTATCAACAAAACCTGTTGACAGGAGACACACCATTATCTTAACAAGGGGCGAACCATTTGAGGACTGAATAAGATATGACACGGAGAAACTAACAGGAAGTAGAGAGTCCCAGTGAGGGAATGAGTAGTGGACTTGGTTTGATTTGGGATGAGTCTGAATGAACCAACAAACGAATAAACACTTTCCTAATGGAAAAGCACGGTTGACGGTTAGTAGTGACATTTGTTTATAGGCAGTGGGCCTTTCAAATTAGGAAGTTAAAACGCCAAGATGGAGGCAGCTTGGTGCATCACAGCACTGTAACACAGCCCACAATGTGTCCCAAAACACACCTAAACGCTGACCAAAATAACTGACTGAGATAAGGTTTGTACCGAGTAGCGTTGGGACGGCAAGCTGCCATTTAATTAAACCACCTTGTCATCACACTGCAGGCTCGTCAGATCCTAGATCCAATTAATAACTCTGTCATTCTAAAGAACAAGAAAAAACACTTCAATTGAGAATGTAATTTTCGTCCAAACAACAGACTTCCCGCAACATATCATGAATGTTTTGTATCTTGCCAACCCTGTTTGTTTGCCAATCAGTAACATCCTCTATTGGTTCAATAGTTGGGGTTGACTGAAAGTTTATGGTTAACCAGTATTTATCTTGTATAATAGATCGGTGCTTTAAATCAGTGCTTTGTGATATTTTCGTCTGTTAGGGTCGATGCACCTCCATTTCTCCTCCACGAAACAAAGCAGGCTCTCAGAGTATACCATTGAACCAAACCTACACTCTGAATCAACAATGCCAGCGTAATAGCATGAGGATGTAGCTACCATGATAGAAAAAGATCCTTGTACAGAGAAAAGACATCATACGTACTGACATAATGTAAATAACCTAGCAAAGGTTGGTTTCAAAAACTCAGGATTAACGTGAGGTTTATGTCTCTAGAAGCATTGTTCCCTGAAATCAGAAATCTAGTTAATAGACTGTCACTCGGTAATTCCATGACAACAATCAGTCTGGATGTAAGTGTCACTTAGTATCACCATGACAACAATCAGTCTGGATGTGAGTGTCACTCAGTCTGGATGTGACTGTCACTCAGTATCACCATGACAACAATCAGTCTGGATGTGAGTGTCACTTAGTATCACCATGACAACAATCAGTCTGGATGTGACTGTCACTCAGTATCACCATGACAACAATCAGTCTGGATGTGAGTGTCACTTAGTATCACCATGACAACAATCAGTCTGGATGTGACTGTCACTGAATATCTCCATGACAACAATCAGTCTGGATGTGACTGTCACTGGGTAACTCCATGACAACAATCAGTCTGGATAATTCCATGACAACAATCAGTCTGGATGTAAGTGTCACTTAGTATCACCATGACAACAATCAGTCTGGATGTGAGTGTCACTTAGTATCACCATGACGACAATCAGTCTGGATGTAAGTGTCACTCTAGTATCACCATGACAACAATCAGTCTGGATGTGACTGTCACTTAGTATCACCATGACAACAATCAGTCTGGATGTGACTGTCACTCAGTATCACCATGACAACAATCAGTCTGGATGTGACTGTCACTGGGTAACTCCATGACAACAATCAGTCTAGATTTAGATTTGAATTCTTTTTTATTAACAACGTTGGAGAATTTAGTGTTTACAGCCTTGCTCAAGGTCAGGACATCAGTATCAAACTGTTGACTCAGGGATTTGAACCAAAAACTTTTAATTTACCAATTCTCAGCTGACAAGAACAGAGCAGTTCGTTTACAGCCGATCTATTCGACACCTTGATGCTATTTGGCGTCTCTCAGGCCAGAGAGATCTTTCTAGGTGAGAAATCCGGATTAGCAATGCAATAAAACAGGTCACTATGACGACGGTCAGTCCATATTATACTCAGATCGGCTCGTTGCCCGGCTGTTACCGAAGCTCTAGATAGTATAGCTTAACTCATATTCTCCTCTCCATAATTCCGTTTGAGTTTTCACTTCGCCTTAAAACATCACTTTCACCATGCCCGTAGACGTTTTCCACCCCCGGTGCACGTGCTCAATGGATAACACGAGCTGTGAGATACACACACACACACACACACACACGCTCATGCACAGATACACACACATCTCATTAGATTGTCCTCTGTCTAATTTCTTCAACTCTACTGACCCATGAAATGGTGTCAATTTTCTGACCCTTCCCTCAGAGGAATGTAAAAGAGACCGGCTAATTCAAACCCCTAACACTCACCTTCAGTACCTCGGCATCCAATCAGAGAACCCCTAGCAGATCTTAGTACGCGCCCACTACACAGCCAATAACACTTTTCTATGCTACGACTTGTATGTGTGTGTGTGTGTGTGCACTTTTGTGTGTGTGTGTGTGTGTGTGTGTGTGTGCGCGTGCTCGTGAATGTGTTCTCACAGGTGTGGTTGAGACTTCAACGGGCGAGAGGAATCATCTCTTTGAGAGGGTTATCTTTTTCTTGTCGGGTTGGGCGGAGGAAGGGGGGGGACGTTAGCAAATGCTATTACCCTGAGTGGCAAAAAAAAAGAAAGAAAGCACAGCTGTTATCTACTGGTGTAATCTGGCTGTCAGAGGAAAACACAATATAAGAGACACACTATAAGATCGGAGGATTAGAGGGAAAAAGAAGGGTTTGTTCTCAAGGGATGTGGCTTGTAAGGCCCGATTGTGGGGCGTAATGCTAATTACATATCAGATGCCGTGTCTTTTTCGGAGAGCCGAGATCGAGCTCGACCCTGAGGACGACCGGTGATGATGCTAATCTGTGCGCTAATGCTAAATGTCTGTTGGCTCCCTACCGGGGCCTTAAAACATTTTTTTGTTTTGGTAACGAGTGCTGTCAACTGCCACCCCGCTGTTTTGTTTAAGTTAATCATGTTTTCCAATTACCGGGACGCGGTAATCTTCGGAGAGAGAGCTTTACTTCATTTGCTGTGTCTCTGTGAAGGCGAGCCCATCAATATTTCTTATACATTATAATCTACCATAAAATATTAAAACACTTTGGCGGTTATGTGGTTATGACGTCAGGGTCCTCGACATCCTTGGAAAGGTCAATGTTTCTCAGCGGACAGCAAAACACCCCAAACAGTTATGGGGCAATGATAAAAATTTATTAATCAAAAAATGAGCTGAAATTAATGGCGGAATAATTAAGTGCTGCTGCCTGTTCCAAGGTCAGTGAGAAACTACAGGAATGTGTCCGGGGGCGGTCCTGTGGTCCAGGCTGCTGTCTACAGGCACATGAAACTACAGGAATGTGACCCAGTGTGGTCCTGTGGTCTAGGCTGTTGTCTACAGGCACATGAAACTACAGGAATGTGACCCGGTGTGGTCCTGTGGTCTAGGCTGTTGTCTACAGGCACATGAAACTACAGGAATGTGACCCGGTGTGGTCCTGTGGTCTAGGCTGTTGTCTACAGGCACATGAAACTACAGGAATGTGACCCGGTGTGGTCCTGTGGTCTAGGCTGTTGTCTACAGGCACATGAAACTACAGGAATGTGACCCGGTGTGGTCCTGTGGTCTAGGCTGTTGTCTATAGGCACACACATACAGCTGCTGTGTGGGTTCGATTCCCGCCTGCGCCCTCTGCCGTGCCCTCTCCTATATTATATTATCCATACGATCACTATCACCTAATAAAGCACATTAAATGCTAAAAAATACATGAGGAAGAAAACTACAGGAAACAGGTAGAGGAGTGGGATAGAGAGACTCTGTGGTCATCAGGTCAGAGGTCGTCAGGTCAGTAAATCACAGTGTCTGTAGATTGTGTTGGACTCTCAGGCTAATTTAGTTCCACTATTGCTGCTACGTTAGCCTGGACAATTAGCCCCGATGCTATGACCAGTATTGACCAGTAGTAGTTTACAGATGTGTTTCTAATTATAAACAACGCTATGCATACATTGTAATGTGAACGATAATGCCAAACTGTAATACAGTGTTTGTTGTATAAAGGTCTGATAACTGGCACCAGACTGACTGGATGTAGACAGACAGATGCGGTGATGTGTTAATATCCACTGGCTGCCATATTGAATACGTTCTGTTTTCATGGATCCTCGTTAGTTCTCGTTAGCAACACTTCCTGCGGACCATTACAACTATAAGCAAATGATAAATGACAAAACAACAACGCAACGATAGAACGACGAGTCCCAATTATTCAAAATACAACGAAACAAAACTACAGTCGTGCACTAATGGAAACCGAAAGAGAAACTGACGGACCGTATTTCTATAAAATTCCAGAACGTAGATGACACACACTTTACTGTATCCGCAGCTGTTGGCGGGAACTGGGTCAGGATTAATACGTACCGCGTTGACACACCAGAGTGATGTTCAGCCGGAGATGAATTAGCCAACACTGCCACGTTCAGCAATCGTCCCATCATCTAAAATCCTGACGTTACCACGGTTACACCTCCCGCGGGTCGAGACAGGTTAGTGCTCAATAATGTAATTCCTGTTTCGTACGGTTTCCCATCACACTGAATGCCCCGATACTGCCTTTTCCAAGAATCCATTGGATGACACATGTTTTGGTGACCACACGAATGACGTAATCCGTTTTTAAACACATCGGTTTGGACAATGAGCACTGAGATAAAAACGTCGGCGCTTGGATTAAGCAATGCTTGGTGGTTAACAACATCCAAACATGGTTGAGACGGTCTTGTATGGTCAGGCCTTGCTTCCGTTTCTCTGTTGTCTACGACGTGCAATAGGAATGATTACTTCATCTATTAAATCAGGTTCACCAAACTAAGGCCCGCGGGCCGAATCCGGCCCGCCCTCTCATTTGGTCCGGCCCTCTGACGAATGCCAGGGACATATTTTGAAAATTAAAATAGCATAGATAAAGTGGACCGGACCATAGTTCGCATTAAGGGAAAAAAAACTGTCAGATAAGTCAGAATCCCTCTCGTCTTTATCCGAGTCAGTGTCTGTGTTGCTGTTTTGGTGAAGCACAGTATGTATTACTCCGCGACGCTCCTGGCTACGGTACCGTAATGCTGCAAGCGGTGCGGCTTTGTTGTTTACCAATGTTGTACTAAAGGTTTGGACTTAGCGCAGTGAACGCCTTGTACCACACAAAATCTCTTAGAGGTCAGTAAGCAAAACCAGAATTAATCCATATATAAGGCACTTGGGATTATAAGGCAAACTGTTGTTTTTTTAGAAAATTACAGGCTTTTAAGTGCGCCCTATAGTGCAAACAGTACGGTAATCATATCTGGAGCATGCAAGGATTTCTCTCTTATGTCAGGTGCACCCGCGCCAGCAAGAAAAATAAAAGACAACAAAATGGTTCAATGCAAAGAAATGGCTGTTTGCCTCATCAGTCACGAAACAGTATCTGTGTTCAAGAATATAATCTGCGCCGACACTATGAAACCCAACAGTCTCATTGAATTCTATGCTGCCCTCCCTAACGAGACATATCCAAACATCAAAAGGCATGCGATGAAAATGTCCACACTTTTTGGCAGCAAGTACATCTGTGAGCAAAACTTTTCACGCATGAAACTGATGAAAACTCCCATAAGATCAAGACTCACTGATGAACATTTGCATCAGTCTTTAAGACTGCCTATGACAGGAATGGAATTTGACGTTGGACAGATGTCAGAATCAAGCCCACAGTTCACACTGAATGTATGTTTTAATTTCAATTTCAATAGCAATAAATATGAAAAAATGCTATATATCTGTTAAAAGTAATGTTCATTTGCATGTACGGTGCATAACAAAATAATAAACTAATGTTAATCTAGCGTTATGAGGCATAATACATTTATAATCATATTAGAATCTCCACAATGATTCTGTTAGTCAGTCGGGCCCATGTCATTTTTTTGTTACAGACCGACCCGGCCCCCCATTAGGGAAAGGGAAAATGATGTGGCCCTCACAGAAAAAGTTTGGGGACCCCTGTATTAAATGAACGATCACAGCTTAAAGCAACAAGTTGGGTTGGAGACAAATAAACTACAAGTGATTCACTTTACTTTAGTGGATCTGATTAGTTGATATATTACACGTTCTATATGTATTCAGAATATTTTTCAAATAGGGCAGGGTCTCTTGACTGTTCGTGTTGTCTGTTTCGCACTGTTTGCACTGTTCGTGCCCATTCTAAAATGTGTGTTTTAAACGCTGCGGCGCAAGCGGTCCGAACGAAAAAACCTGTCTGTGTAAACAGACTTGGCGAATGAACCTGATTCTGATTTACACCAGGTCAGTTTCCAGGTAAACCCCGCTGTGTGTTTGGTCCTTCTGCGGGTGGATATTTGAGACAACGGAAACGCTCATTTACCCGACGGGCTGCCGGTGTGTTTTATATCGCCTGAAACGTGGAGAACCACACGTCTGCTTGGTTTGTGTACTTCCTGTTATACAGCACCACATCAGTTTCACGTTGACGAGCGAACACATTGCGTTAGACACAGGCGAAGGCACGCGTTTAGAACTTGCTTTTGTTTTCGTTTGCTTTCTTCAGGTTATTTCCATCCTCTAGCAGCACGAGACAATCAGTACTTTACGTGTGTTCGAATAAAGTTCTTCTGGTTTGTACATCGGACTGTTCGGATGTCTTCAGGTTGATGTGGTTTACAGATTAGATTCATAGAGACCAGCTTATCACGACTGCTTAATATCATTAGTTGCCGATAATATAATCTCTATTTTAAAACATTCTGTCAAACTGAACAATCACACTGCCCTCGAAAAGCGCCAGAAGTAAAATGCCGTAGTTTACCCTCCATTGGAATCGCCATGGTTAATTGCCACCCAGGTGTGTTGCTTGGCACAGCTGGACCCATCCACTGACTGGCTGCCAGCGCTGCCCGTGACGCGTTGCTCTGATGGAGCCTTGGCATTGTCTTGGCAGGCAGGGGCCACACCGTCTCTAAGTGTGCCTGGGGTTCATCAGACTCCCCCATTAAATGCCCCTCTCGTTAAGGCCCTCTGTACAAGCGATAATTATAGACAGATACGCTCGGATCTAAGCTAATGCAGCCACACCATTGATCCCACTGTTCAGAGTACAAATCCCTCAATGTCTGCTGTTCTGCCCGCGTCAATACGCACAAAAACACTATACAGTATAAACAGTAGACAAATATGTGTGGTTGTGATGTGTATAATCGTTCTTTGTGGAACTTTTAGGAGTTCATCCTTCATGTGTAAGGGACAGAGCCCTGTCCCTCCATTCTATGGTGGGGCTGACACCTCCCCCGTTTCCTGAGAGGGAACAATCAGGGACATTGGAACCACCTGTGTTTCTCTCTCACCTGTTGTGTGTTGTCTTCGTTAGTGCGGGTATTTAAGTTAGTCCTTGTTTGTTAGTCTGTGCGGATCATTGTTTAAGGTATGTGGGTTTCTGGTTCTGTGTTTAATGCGGGTTTATGTTTGGGATCTGGGGGAAACTTTAGGGAAGGTGATTTTCATTAGTTGTTTCTGTTTAAGTTCTCGTTTCTAGTGCCTGTTCTGCCTGGATGTGAATTAAAACCCTTTTTTGGAAAGGTTTCTCTGCGATTGTGTCTACTCCTTGTGATCTGCATGGCAGATCCTGACATCATGAAGAATGCAGTTTTAACAAAGCATTTTTTCTCTAGGATGAATAATCCTGGAATGAATTGATGTTGTTTAGAGAACTACATAAAGCGACTTAATACTCTTACAAACAACAGTACGCGACTACATATAACCAAACACTCACCAACATTAAATAACAATAACCTAACCAGAGACCTTAAATGGTTCACTGATTAACAACATTTACCTGGTGCTTAGCTAAACCCAAAACAGCTGTGCTCCTATTTCACACTATACACAGAAGTGCCCTAAACACCCTGTGTACAACACAGCTCACCAATATGTGACAACTATTGCCATTTTAATATTGAGATAGGTTACAGGTCAGATAAATTACAATACAAGCTATTCTGTGAGTGGACACCAGTTCTAGGCTTCATAGTTCAGAGACACCAACGAAAATACATGAATATATGGTGTTGACCCGTAGAAATCGGGCGATTGATCCACAGACAGCCCGTCGTACAGTCAATCAATTCTCCCTTTCCGGGTCTTACAACGTCAAAGGGCTCGAGGTCGACAGCTTGGAGTCAATACAAGCAACTACTTAACAAAGTTTGTTTATCGGAGGACTTTGACTCCTAATCACTGAATCCTTAAGAGATGTGGTGCAGTCATTAAGGAAAATTAACCGAGACGAAGAGACAGAGAGAGAGAGGGAGAAAAAGAGGAGAGAATAAAAACGAGACAACGAAAGAAGGAAGAGATGGAGGAGTAAACAATGCCTGCTGCTGGTGCAGATAGTAGAGCCCTAGGAGGTGACATTAGAGCTGATGGCATTAGCCACAGATGGCCGCGAACATTACGCCGGCATGATGGTTGTGGAAGGTTGTTTTGCTCGGCGCTCCTGGGTTTTTTTTTTGGGATGGGGGGGTAGCGAAGGTGAATGATGATGCACGGCCTTGTTTCCGCTCTGATGAGGTGAACAGAAGGGCAGATGGGACGCGGGATGCCGAGGAAGGCTGGAGATCAACGCAAGGACCTGGGCGGGGGTGCCATGGAGGAGGCCGGTAGAGTATGGCCGGGCGGCAGGGAGAACCAGGTGCGGAGGTGGGAGAACGAGATTGGGAGGGAGGGGGAACGATATTGGGAGGGTGGGAGAACGAGATAGAGAGGGAGGGAGGGAGAACGAGATAGAGAGGGCTGAGGAGATATAGAATGAGGTGGTGGAATGTGCTGAGGTGAACACGAACAGGCCTCGTTGGTATCCGGAGTGACCGGTATGTCAGGACAGGTTATTTGGGTGGAGACGTACCACCTTATGGTCCAGTCCAATCTCCAGGGACTGAGACAGAGATTTGCCTGGATATGAACAGATCATTACTCCATCTATCTATAGAGCGGTAGGTGACCATGTCACCAGGGATGTCATGATGTGGTCCCAATACACAGGCGCCACACATATAGGGATTCTCACAACGGCAGATACCTGCACGCATGTCTGTGTGACAGCCTGACTGTCTGCAAGGGATTAGCACTCTGTATTGTGAACCTGCTGGCGGCAACGGGCACGTCTGAAATAGCACGTCCATGTTGGAAGTGCCCGGGCGAAGACAAGGGCGACCCAATAGCGAACGGAGCTTCACATGTGGGAGATTAAAAATAAAAGAAGAGAGAAAGCGATGTATTAATGATGGCCTCTGCTGTCAGCGTAACAGAGTAATAACTCTCTCTCTCTCGCGCGAATGCTTGACTTAATCTTTGACTTTCATTAACTGCGTGAGGGCTAATGAATTTCTCCTGTCGTCGGCTGACATTGCGCTACTTAAAAACGAGACGACGTCATTATGCCCTGTGGACACGAACCCAGGTACATGCACACATGAGCCCACTCACACACACACACACACACACGCACACACACACTGCGACACCGGCGAGGCCCCGTTGGGGTTGCTAAGGGTAGGGCTTCATCACTCGGTGTGGTTCGGGAGGGTGCGTGCGGGTGACAGGAGGAGGTGTGTGTGGAGGAGGAGGTGTGTGTGGAGGAGGTGTGTGTGGAGGAGGAGGAGGAGGTGTGTGTGGAGGAGGAGGAGGAGGTGTGTGTGGAGGAGCACAGGAGACCCTGGGCTGGGGAAACTAATTACCCTCAGTGGTAATTATGAGGACGCCGCTGCTCTGAGCCGACCTTGGAGAGGTGATTTAGAGGCCCCGTCCGGGAGCACCGGGGTCACATGACTCGGTGTAAACGGATGATTATTTAGGAGCGGGGGGGCTGAGTCGGGTGAGCAGGGGGACCTGGAGGCAGTGTTGGAGAGAGAAGAGGAAGGTAGTGTTGGAGAGAGAGAAGAGGAAGAGGGGAAGGCAGTGTTGGAGAGAGAGAAGAGGAAGAGGGGAAGGCAGTGTTGGAGAGAAAAATGAGAAAGAGGGGAAGGCAGTGTTGGAGAGAGAGAAGAGGAAGAGCAAGAGAGGAAGGTAGTGTTGGAGAGAAGAGGAAGTGGGGGGTGACTTCGATAATTTACCTGCTTGAGCGTAGACTGCAGGTGTTATAGTTGGTATACTGTAACTTGCTAAAGCGAGCCAGTTTAAGTGGGTTGACAATTAAATGTGTATTGAACAATCACTGTTGGGAATCACTCCCTGGATGAATCGCCCCGGATGAATCGCCCCAGATGTATCGCCCCAGATGAATCGCCCCAGATGGATCACCCGTGTACCCGGCAGAAATGCCATCGCGGAGGTTCGGACGAGTCCTGCAGGCCGTCTGTCACGTCCAGCAGTATCTTTATGAATTTCTACCAGGCAGAGCGGAAGGCTGTTATGTTCACTTGTTTGGAAAACCACAAATGACGACTAAAGTCCCCCTGACCCCACGCTGCTCCGCCAAAGCGTATGTAAAGACTGTGAATGTGTATGTTTCACCAGCCTTAAGGACTCTTCCTCTGTGATAACCCAGGCCGACAAGACCATATTGATTGGTGTCTATTTCACTTAACCGGAGACGGGGACGGCCACTGGAAACGCACTGGAATCACATTTGTTCACTTGTTTTGTCTCATGCTATCTGGCAGTGGTGCTGCTTTCTGCAAATAAGCCCATCGGTCTCAAACAATGCCCTCTCTCTCGAAAGCATACGGCAAATCTTACATCGCCGGAGAATCAGCCGTCCATTTGATTTCCAATTTTCTCTGTCTTTTAAAACAACTCAACGATGGTTTTGCACGAGGCTATAATTTAACAAATGACTGCTTCCAACAGAGGTCTTTAATAGCATTGACCTCTTAAGGATTATCGTAACGACGTGAAATCAAAACGGATACAATTGGTCGTTTAAGGACAACACAGGCCCGTATTGTCAGTGTGAAAAATTATCCCGCAAATAGTCAATTACAAATATAAAAGAGAAACTAATTGATTGCACGAGTGTTCACGCCCGGCGATACGACAGACGAGCCGCGGTGTGACCAATTGTCTTTAGTCAGGTAAATAGTCGACTGAATTACATCTGTGAGCATTTAAGGGTTTCACGGGGATTCGAATATCCCCCAGACTGCAATTTAGGGAACGGAGGGGAATACGGCGCAACAGTAAATCGGTCTAGAACAGGCTGTCCTCTAAAAGTACTATCCGGGCAAGAAGGGTATTAGTCAGTGAGGACATGAAGAGGGCTGGGGCAACTCTAAATGCAGTCTTCTAGGATATAGCTGAGAGACATTACGAATACCTCACCTGTGTCAACAGTCGGAGTGTCCTTTAGCTGCCATTTGGCTCAAACTCAAACTGGGCTGAAATCAGTCGTTACTGAGGAGTTTCTGGGCTAATTATTGCCTCAGTCATTCTGATCGCACGTTACATCTAAATGCATGTCATGACATATTTATCTGAAACCAATTAGTCAAACACTATGTTAAAAAATAACTGTGCAACGATGCAATTTTGCTTAAAAGACTAGTTATTGTATTGTTGTGTTTTTCCTTGAAAACCTACATTGGTTCCTGCAGGGAGTGACCCAGAGATAGTAGTGGGCCTCGTCTTGGATAGTAGTGGGCCTCGTCTTGGATAGTAGTGGGCCTCGTCTTGGATAGTAGTGGGCCTCGTCTTGGATAGTAGTGGGCCTCGTCTTGGATAGTAGTGGGCCTCGTCTTGGATAGTAGTGGGCCTCGTCTTGGATAGTAGTGGGCCTCGTCTTGGATAGTAGTGGGCCTCGTCTTGGATAGTAGTGTGGGCCTTGGGATAGTAGTGGGCCTCTTGTTGTGGGCCTCGTGTTGGATAGTAGTGGGCCTCGTCTTGGATAGTAGTGGGCCTCGTCTTGGATAGTAGTGGGCCTCGTCTTGGATAGTAGTGGGCCTCGTCTTGGATAGTAGTGGGCCTCGTCTTGGCTAGTAGTGGGCCTCGTCTTGGCGTGTAACTCACATGCCTTATGGAACGTCTGGGAATAATTGTTGCTGATTGTGTATCGGTCTTATCCATGAAATTGTAAATATGAGGGGGGGTGGTCTTTGTGCCTCAGAGAAACGCAACCAGTCAAACCAGCTGTATCCCACTTACATAAAATCTTAAAATAGAATTAACCTATACTCTGTGATTGCAGTTGTTCTTGATATCAAAGATCCTATTTATGAAACTAGGGCCAAGTTTACCCCTGTTTTAAGAGAATAAGCCGAGCACTGATCTTTGTTTGCCAAACAGTCATTTCTCATTGCTTTCACGTGCAACGGCAATGCTTAAAACGCGAGAGAGAACACAACTCTCCACTAAAATGAAATACTCTGTTGATAAACCATGTCAGAACAATGTCAAACATTGGGACTCCAATACAAACGACTCTCCTGTACAGGAATCTCTTCCGCACGCATTCGTAATTTATTTGCACGTTTGTTTCATTAACGATCGATTGCTATTCAGGACATAAACAAGGTCACCTATGGGTTGCAATCGAGCCCGGATGGATCGAGATCAGAGAGGTTCAGATGGATGGCGGTGGAGTAGCTCAAAGTGGATTACAAAAGAATTTCACTTTGGAGAAGAGGAGTGCCACATTTATTGACCGTGCTGTCAATCACGGGCGTTCCCCGAAGAGAGTTTTTGCAGGGGGTACCGCCCAAATGCAGCAGCTCATCTGTGGCATCAATAGTGCGAGTATTCAACAGTTAAAACAGGTAGGTGCCACACAGAGTACAATATCACTAAAATACATCCAAACATGCTGGTTTTTGGTGTATTGTTTTTTTGGTTTATTCAACAATCATTAAACACAAAAGGGTCGCAGATGAAAAACTGTTAAGTCTTTTTGGATGTTCATGTTCTTTGGTACCATTCCTCGTTACAATCTCTTTGGTTATTGTACGTAATGGGGACAGGTATGTCTGGCTTTTATGACACCGTCATCACGTATTTTATATTTCATTACCCACCTACAAAGTTATCTCAAATTGCACCATAACGATTTAGTAAATTACTGTGAAAAAATGGTACCTTCATGTCTATTTTGCTAAGCTGATGTATAGCTCACAGTCTCATACCGCTGTAATTTAGTGCACTTGTGATTTCTGGTAGTTTACTGACTATTTTGATTATGAGTGAAGCCATGATTTAAATTCTGTACATGTGTAGTATCTCCGTAAAACGGATTTCAGTACCTGTAATATAAATTAAAGAGCATTACTGATCACATGCTTCCGAGACGTTTATGCACATGTTACAAACACGGTTGTATAATTTACAGATATAGGATGATTTAAAAACATTATTTGTGTCTGAGTTAACCATTTACCCGAACCTGGCATTCTATCCTAGAGCTACAGTTCCAGTTAATTGCAGTGTTAAAGTGGACTACAATTGGGCCCAAGCAAACCCCTGGAGTTAAATCAGGTCTGTCGTATCCTGAGATCAGCAGCTTTAACTGGAAAAACAAAACTCCAACTTACGAAACCTTCATGCTGTAAATATTAGAATGTAGGCAACATTAGTTTGTGTGTTAGGTCGGAACTCGCTCTTGACTTACTACTGGCATACGTAAACCATGAGTAATGACAAATGTAGTTACTGGCACAAAGCTGATATCTAAAGTGCTGCAGGGGGATGTTGACAGGGTGCAGTAGTGTGTGTGTGTAAACACTTCAGAGCATCCGGAGAAACCTTCTGACTGTAAACTTTAGACAGCAAACACAGCGCCCTGGACCAGAATCAATCCCCCCGCCGAAGCACACCTATAATATGTGCTTACATTTACATCTGGATTGGTGGAATTAACTGGAAACATCCGGAAAGACTTCAGAAAAACCTGTACTGACTGTAAACACGAGACATCAGGCTAACTTGTATGTGTGTGTGTGTCAGTTAGGTTCCTCTTTGCTGTGTGATGTCACGCATAAATTGTGGGATGTGATTCTAAAAATGGGCTGGATCTGAAGGCGTAGAGGAGAGGGCTGTGTAAACAGCTGACATCTGGACATTATGATAGCGGCTAACTGTAAAGCAGAGTCATCTGATCAACACTAGATAGTGGCTAACTGTAAAGCAGAGTCATCTGATCAACACTAGATAGTGGCTAACTGTAAAACAGGTCAACATTTGGGTTGGTCGGGTTGGTCACGGGTAATAACAGGCAATGAGACAATACATTTAGCTCAAAACCTCGCAGTGCTGACAGGAAGAGTGTTGGACATACGCTTTATGCCATGGCCCTTGTGATAGAACACAGTTTCAAAGCATTATGAACACAGCCTGCCCTTGTGATAGAACACATTTTCAAAGCATTATGAACACAGCCTGCCCGTGTGATAGAACACAGTTTCAAAGCATTATCAACACACCCTGTCCTTTTAGAACACAGTTTCAAAGCATTATCAACACAGCCTGTCCTTGTGATAGAAGACAGTTTCAAAGCATTATGAACACAGCTTGTCATTGTGACAATACACAGAAGTACAGCATAAGCTTCACCGTCGGCCCTGTGACTTTCCTGTCTATCTCATGCACACACACGTGCACACTGCTTCTTTTACTTTTGCCCCGTCTCTCTACCTCATACTTGATTTCTCTCCTATCACTTCAATCCGTAACAGCGCCAGATTGGGTGAGAAACACATACACCTCATTTATATTCAAGCCACACTACTAAAGATGACACTCAATACCTCTCAAAGTCGCAGCTCATACATTCTCAAATGTAACCTTACGGACCTCACAAAGAAAAAGTTTTTTTATTAATAATGGAACGGGCGCCTGCCCAGCAATCTCACAACCAGAAAGAAAATGACCAAACTGAAGGTGCAAACCCCTCTGCATATCACTCCGTCATCACCGTAACTAAGCAATTATCTGTCTGAGTGGAATCACGGTACCTCCAGCAGATGTTCAACTAAGTTTATGTTTTCATAGCTCTCGGGGATCCACACAAAGTATTTGTCGTTCGTTCAGTTGACCTAATAGCTGCGCATGAAGTTGATTTGATCGGGTTAAAGACCCCCTCTAGGACTGTCTAGGACTCCGGAAAAGCT
Source organism: Dallia pectoralis (assembly GCA_029465975.1). NCBI lineage: Eukaryota > Metazoa > Chordata > Actinopteri > Esociformes > Umbridae > Dallia > Dallia pectoralis. The sequence continues at coordinate 4,704,907 of CM055738.1, read as the reverse complement.
GAGGTCATGAGAATCATAAGGTTTATACAAAAGTATACTGACATTATTATACACAAAAGTATACTGACATTAGAATACACAAAAGTATACTGACATTACAATACACAAAAGTATACTGACATTAGAATACACAAAAGTATACTGACATTATTATACACAAAAGTATACTGACATTAGAATACACAAAACTATACTGACATTAGAATACACAAAAGTATACTTACATTAGAATACACAAAAGTATACTGACATTATTATACACAAAAGTATACTGACATTAGTATACACAAAAGTATACTGACATTAGAATACACAAAAGTATACTGACATTAGTATACACAAAAGTATACTGACATTAGTATTCACAAAAGTATACTGACATTAGTATACACAAAAGTATACTGACATTAGTATACACAAAAGTATACTGACATTAGAATACACAAAAGTATACTGACATTAGTATACACAAAAGTATACTGACATTAGAATACACAAAAGTATACTGACATTAGAATACACAAAAGTATACTGACATTAGTATACACAAAAGTATACTGACATTAGAATACACAAAAGTATACTGACATTAGTATACACAAAAGTATAGTGACATTAGTATACACAAAAGTATACGGACATTAGAATACACAAAAGTATACTGACATTAGTATACACAAAAGTATACTGACATTAGTTTACACAAAAGTATACTGACATTAGTATTCACAAAAGTATACTGACATTAGTAACACAAAAGTATACTGACATTAGTATACACAAAAGTATACTGACATTAGAATACACAAAAGTATACTGACATTAGTATACACAAAAGTATACTGACATTAGAATACACTAAAGTATACTGACATTAGTATACACAAAAGTATACTGACATTAGTATACACAAAAGTATACTGACATTAGTATACACAAAAGTATACTGACATTAGAATACACAAAAGTATACTGACATTAGTATACACAAAAGTATACTGACATTAGAATACACAAAAGTATACTGACATTAGTATACACAAAAGTATACTGACATTAGAATACACAAATGTCAGTATACTTTTGTGTATTCTAATGTCAGTATACTTTTGTGTATACTGACATTAGAATACACAAAAGTATACTGACATTAGTATACACAAAAGTATACTGACATTAGAATACACAAAAGTATACTGACATTAGTATACACAAAAGTATACTGACATTAGTATACACAAAAGTATACTGACATTAGTATACACAAAAGTATACTGACATTAGTATACACAAAAGTATACTGACATTAGTATACACAAAAGTATACTGACATTAGTATACACAAACGTATACTGACATTAGTATACACAAAAGTATACTGACATTAGTATACACAAAAGTATACTGACATTAGAATACACAAAAGTATACTGACATTAGTATACACAAAAGTATACTGACATTAGTATACACAAAAGTATACTGACATTAGAATACACAAAAGTATACTGACATTAATATACACAAAAGTATACTGATAGTATTACACACACCTTAAACACTCTATAAAGCATATTGCACAAATTCCCACGCTATCTAACCACTTTGTTCCCATATAGAAGCAGTTCCTACCAAAGCCATTGTATTGGCTGAACCCAGTGTTCCATTTACATTTTTACTGATCTACAGAAGTTTGCCAAGCATTGAAATGTCTAGGCTATATTTCTAACGGCGGCAATGTCTCCTGTTGCTCTGTTCTCCAGCACCTTTTTCATTTGATGTTTCTCTGTCTGTGTCTATTGTCTTCCAAAGCTTTAGCTGTGTTTGACTCTATACTTCTATTTTCCTCTGTGGCAGTCAAAGCCAGAAACATTGTGTCAATCAGTAACTGCATATAAAGGAAAGTCATTCAAAAATACACAATTCTACTGTTGTAATTCACATTTATTTGGATATTGAATAGGCATATAATGTATGCACTATCCGCTGACTGTCATTAAAATGTCAATGAACTATTTACTAGCTCTAACCCTGACCTTTAACCTCATCCTATCTCTGACCTTAGTCTACCACTTGTTATAAACCTAAACCTGATGCTAATCTTAAACCTCATCCTAAGCTTTTACCTAACACTTGGTCTAACACTTATTTTAAACATAATCCTAACCTTAAACCTCACCCTATCTCTAAAACGTTCCCTAAAACTATCCAAAGTAATTGCATCCCTCTGGCCCACATTCAACAGTTAAGAGTGCATTGGTTATGACTTAATATAAATGTAGCTACACAAACATTTGACTGATTTTCACCTCTGTCAACTAGTCTACAGGTGGGTGTAGCTCGGATATTAGCCCGGGTCATTATCACTTAGACGTTTGGAAATGAAACGTCAACAGGCTGATTGTTTTTAAGGCGCCAATAAAGTTTATAGTGCTAGCTGATGTTAGCCATGCCAGCCAAACAGAGAGCAAAGGCGGCTAAGATAGATAATATAAAACACTCCAGAGTTTACGTGTTCTATAGTATGACAGTAGGCTGGCTACAATGCAAGTTCAATCAAATACCAAAAACATGCGTGATCGCTAGCTTCCTAATCAGCCGACTTTGATTAACATGGTCTGTAGCTACGACAGCTCTCTGTCACACAATCAACGCTGTCAAAGACCTGCGTGTGGACGCTTTTGTTACAGAAAATATTTCATTAAATCAAGACCCTGCCTTTCCTGGCTTCGCTTCACCACTTTACAAGTCGTCACGACGGCAGTCATGCAAACAGGCGATAAATCCTACCAACGAAACATATATATTTTTTATTTTTCATCAGCTGACCTCTTTCGTGCAGCGTGTACTAAAACGACGTCAAACCGAGTACGGAGAACATGACCTTTTGCGTTTGTGATGGTGGAAGAAAGTCAGGGATTGTAGCTGTGGACTCGGGTCAGATGAGTCAGAATGTAGCAACACTCTTAGTCACTTGGAAACCGGATTTGCCTTCACAGCCCTATGACAAGGCTCTGAGATCTATACTAGAAACCGGCCGTGTATGACTGTGTACGCTGACATCATACATCCACGCATCTGTAGGCTTAACCAATAAAGACGTTATTTCCTACTGGCCCCTTGTGACTGAGGAATAGGAAAAGACATGTTTAAGCATTTATCATAAATCAAGCCAGTCTACTTGCACACTATCTATATCCCGTTATACTACATTGTGCTTTTGACTGCACTGTTCTAGTTTGGATTACTTTGTACCACCGGTGTTATCTGTGGTAATACTTTGCACAGTATTATTTTATGCGGTACTACATAATACTCTATTGTTCTGTACTCCATTGTACAATATTTAATTATACTGAACTGCATTGTACCTTTTTATTATAATAATTGTATTGTAATATTAATAATAACAATAATTCATATTATTTATATAGCGCTTTTCAAGACCCCAAATATGCTTTACAAAATGTAACAAAAAACAACTATAAAATGTGAATTCCTTATTCATTTTACTACATTCTCTATTCTTTTTGATACATTCTCCGTTCATTCCCAACAAGTAACATGCTGTGTATGTACATATTGTGAAAATAAATGCCTACATGTGGATTATAAGAGAAAAGCGACACACCTACAGTGTGTGGGCAGATTCTTCCACTTCTTCCTGATAAGGCTCTGTGTCACCCCAAACATAGGTCATGTAGAGGTCTCTCACACAAACACACACACACATACACGGATACACACACACACACACAGATACACACACACACATATAGACTGTTCACCGGGGTCAAGGCTACACAGACAGACACACATACTCCTTGTCAGCTATACCAGTAACTGCAGACTCCTCCATAGAGACCAAAGCCAATTTATTTCAGTTTGCTGCTGGTGACAGAAGCGGAAGCTTTTAAAGAGGTCATAGACCAAGCTGTCCACTGGGGAAATACACTAAACCAATAACCTTTATATAGTGACTAACACACCAGCTAGAATATAGTTAGTCCTTTTATAAGGTCAATAACACACCAGTTAGAATATAGTTAGTCCTTTTATAAGGTCAATAACACACCAGTTAGAATATAGTTAGTCCTTTTATAAGGTCAATAACACACCAGTTAGAATATAGTTAGTCCCTTTATAAGGTCAATAACACACCAGTTAGAATATAGTTCATTATTATATTAGCATTATCATGTGGTTTATATACCATTAGCATTATCATGTGGTTTATATACCATTAGCATTATCATGTGGTTTATATACCATTAGCATTATCATGTGTTTTATATACCATTAGCATTATCATGTGGTTTATATACCATTAGCATTATCATGTGGTTAATATACCATTAGCGTAATCATTTGGTTAATATACCATTAGCATTATAATTAGCATTATAATTTGGTTATAATTTTCTTGATATACTCGCAAAACTTGATTGCTAGTCTTGTACGCAAGCATTAGTCGAACATCTCCGCAACCAACCTGGAATGTTCAACGAATCACGTATGAACAGGCTGACACATGAACAGATACATCCCCCACACGCACACACACACACACACACACACACACACACACACACACACACACACACACACACACACACACACACACACAAAAACACACACAAAGACTTGAGGTTTGATGAAATGAAACATTATCAGGTGAGTTGTGGTGTAAGTGTCTCTGTGGAGGGCCAGTGGAGGGCCCTGTCATGGACCACGGCGGCGCGTGCAGAAGAGTTGTACTCTTGTGACCGCTCCGTGATAAATCGAAATGAACGCCAATATTTGTCCTCCAATCGCTCTGCTGAACGAGAAAAAGGAAAAAAAGGAGAGGAGACAGAAATGAATCGACTATCAGGTGAAGGATGTTTCTCTTCTTATCTATCACTCTGCATTACAAAGGAAATAGGTGAAGAAGCAGCCCGTTGTTGCAATGAGAAAACATCACACTCTGACGGTTCGGTCATGTCAATACCGACATACGTTTCGTTTAGTTTTTTTGGGGCGGGTGACAGCTTTTGTCAAAATGTACTATTTATTGCCGCCTGGAGAACTTTTGGCAGCAAGATACAAGGGTTTATGGAGCCGGTGAGTATATAGCAGGTGAGTATATTTTTGTATGTCAAGTTGGTTGGGATCATTAGCTTGGGAAAAAGTGTTAGCGGTTAGCAAAAATGGTGAAAAATGACATGTTATTTTGTCGTTTGCTTCACGTCACATTGATATAACCAACACAAAGCGATAGCTTTTGCTCTGACACTGAAGGCATTTGCCACATTCACGACCGTGCGGTTATCGGAGCATTTTCCAACAGGTGCCTCCTTCGTGACACACACATACATCCTGAAGTTCTCCTCACCCTCCAGACTCACCCTATAGATCTATAGGTGTCTCAGTGGGCTGACAGCGTGGAATGCCGTCTCCTCTTCCTCTCCTACTTAAATCTTCGTCATCCCTCCCGTTGCAGATGTTGATGGCGCGGAAACAGGAGGTCATCGAATGGTATGAGCACTCCCCTCTCCTGCTCCTCACATTCCCGTCTTGCTCCAGATTGTCCCCCCCTCCTAATCCCGCTCCTCCAGTCAGCTGCCGTTCGGAGGCAGCCGGGCGACTCGGCTCGGAGGCGGCGGTAATAGCAGGACGATTTATAGACCTGTCCTCCATTTTACTCCCAGTCTCTCTCGCTCTCTCTTTCCCACGAGTTCTGTGTGTTTCACAAACGTCCAATGTCTCTCCCACCGCCTGGCGGTTTTTAGACGCTGACGGTTATAAATAACATTTCCTCACCCTTTCAAACCTCTCCTCCGAGAGCCCCGGATGTTTCAGAAAGCGCTGTGGCCCTGAATTCACCTGCATGTGACTCTCCCAACCAAGTGGTCAAGCTGGATCTGGTGTGCCGGCTGGGTTTCCCCAATGTGTGATCTGAAACCCCTGCTGTAGACATGTTGTTCTGAGTCCCACGTGACACACACAACTGCCACACACAACTGCATACCACACACACACACACACACACACACGCACATGAACAGTTCTTCCAACATCTGTCTTTGTCGAAGTTCTTGAGGAAGTTCTTCCTCAAAGCCTAATCCAGTGACCGTCCCAATTCCCAACTGCCCGTCCAACCCTGACCCGAGTCTAGTCCGTAACTCTTTTCAGGGGCCTTGTAGAGCACAGGTAGACGTGACTGACCTCCTAGCCCCGCCCTGAGATCACCTGTCACTCATTTGGTTGAGAGTCTTGCACACGGTACAATCAACCACCAGGAGGAGGAAAAGCCACGGAGAGAAGAGACACATTGTTCACCAAACAAGGAATCTTGATCACTGTTACTCCCCAGGGGACGGAGGGCAAATCTGGGAGAACGATGCCTGGGGAGCGAGGACTGATCACAACAGACAGCGCATGACAGAAAATGAATGAGAAAAGACAAATCGCAAAGATACATCACCACACACATCACTGAGGTAAATAAGGACATCCCAAAAAACGACAAACATAAGATAATTAACGACAGACATGCTTAAGATAAAGAGCAACAGACACCATGAAGATCAAGAACAACGCCGCTAGGATAAAAACGGCTAACATCACTTAGATAAATGACTCCACAAACATGGAAATTCCTCTGAGGTTCCGTTGTGGTTAACATAAGACCCCAGAATTCCCCTCGATCTTTGTTTGATTTTGATCAAACTCCTCACTGAGTCGTCACAAGAGTGTGGTTGGGGTCTGCATTGGGTGGGTCAGTAATTTGGCTCAGTCAGTAATTTATCTATTTGAACTTTTTTATTCGAAAAAGCTGCCATGCATATATCTCAATGTAGCTCCTGTATCAAGGCTCGCAATGTAAAAAAATACCCACTTTTGTTAACAGCGTGACACTTGGCTCCAAGCTTGCTGGTAGGGTCGCTATGCTACTGTTGTGCTACTTCAGAATTTGCCTTGCCGGTGGTGGTAGGTCACAGTGAAAGATATGCCTGTCTGTCCGCATGCCTGTTTGTCCGCACGCCTGTCTGTCCGCACGCCTGTCTGTCCGCACGCCTGTCTGTCCAGACGCCTGTCTGTCTGCACGCATGTCTGTCTGCACGCCTGTTTGTCCGCACGCCTGTCTGTCCGCACGCCTGTCTGTCCGCACGCATGTCTGTCCAGACGCCTGTCTGTCTGCACGCCTGTCTGTCCAGACGCCTGTCTGTCTGCACGCCTGTCTGTCCGCACGCCTGTCTGTCTGTCCGCATGCCTGTCTGTCCGCACGCCTGTCTGTCCGCACGCCTGTCTGTCTGTCCGCATGCCTGTCTGTCCGCACTCTTGGCTGTCTGTCTGTCTGTCTGTCCGCACGCCTGTCTGTCTGTCCGCATGCCTGTCTGTCTGTCCGCATGCCTGTCTGTCTGTCCGCATGCCTGTCTGTCTGTCCGCATGCCTGTCTGTCCGCACTCTTGTCTGTCTGTCTGTCTGTCAGAACGGTCTAATCTGCCCTCTCAGCGTGTGGCACCCAGTGATTTATAAGCCTTGTACTTGTGTGTGGAATTACCCTTTGATTGCTTCATTTCTTACAAAGCCCTTGAGTCCATGCTAATGAGAAAAGTGCTTATCTACCAAAGCATTAGGGGATCAATCCAATTGAGCTCATAAAAAAGCAAGACAAGCAGCCACAAGTTCAGTTGTTGTACAGCCGGCCAAAAAGTCCTTATCTCCCACACTAACCATCTACAACAGGACATCCCAGGACTCCAGTATACAGCATTTCTTGAATAACTTTACCACACAAATTTCTGTTAGCTTACGTTGATTCATACACGCCAACGGCGATTGGGAATATCATTGGGAACATCATCCTAAATGCCACTATCAACATCGCAGCGTTCATATTGTTTTTAATGCCCTGGAATTGGGTGGAACTCAACCATTCGTTGGCCACTTTTGCCAGGCAGATAGGATTTTTTTTTCAAGCTCTGGAATTGGGTAGAGCTTCCCTGTTCGTCCAATATATTTGCAGATAGGAGCCGGCTGGAAGGATTTGGGTCATTAGCCTTGTAAAGAGGGACACAGTCTCACATTTTGTATGGCGCATTAACCTTCAATTAAACGCCATCCAGACGACAGGACTCAATGTCGTGGCTCATCGCCATAGTGACGAGGTTTGACGGGCGGTTGGTCTCGTTCGATGTGCTTATTCTGATTGTTGTGAATGTGTCGGCAGTTGATGCCGCTAGAGTGAGACGACAACAGGGTTCGTTGTTTTAAGGAAGCGCAAATTTAGAAGTGGCCCGAAGCTGAATCACAATTTACTGCTTTACAATAAACACCAAGCTTGATAAATTACAACGGACGGCAAATCTCTAACAAGGCTTGTTAAGGCACAGTAAACAGTGTGTAAATACCAGGCTTATGTAGCACAATAGAAGACAAGGATTTGTTTAATTCTGGTAACATTTTATTGAATAAAAGCTTTTGGTGAAAAACTACGACCTTGAAATGGTATTTTCTTAGTTGACTGTCAGATGTCGAGGGAGGACTCCCAAGGCCTGTGTGTCCCAAACTCATTGCTGTACGCTCTTGAAATCAAAGTGTAATGGGACCCACCTTAACCCACCTACATACAAGTCGAAGCATTTATCATATTTAATAAGGGATAACTATCTATAATCACTAACACTTGTTTGAGGCATGTCTCAGCAAAAGCTTTGCCAAGAATCACTCCACCCGACTACCTGCCACTGTTGCCGGAGCTTGGAATATCTCCAGGAAAACAGGGGAATCTTGGACGGGATTCTTCAGATTGTCCCGTCAGTAGTTTCTTCTCCAGGAGCCGCAGAAGGAGCGGCAGTCGGGTCTCTCCCTGACAGGTGCTCAGTGCTCAGGACAGCGGCGTACGTTAAGGCCAGCCTGTCAGCTTGGATTAGCAGCCCTCTGACAGCTATTACTGTAGGAGCTGCAGAGGTAAGACTGGGTGTTGATTTAGATTTCAGTCCGCCTGCCGGGATGACAGAAATGCCCTGTTGTGAGCCGAGGTATGCATTTAATGGACCTATCATCTAGTAATATTTGTGGAAGAACTGTATAAGATGTGTGTCTTATATTATAGTTCCCCAAAATGAGATGGATTCCAGACATGAACTCACGGTCACCGTTATTATGTCTCAGGGTTTAGTTTGATGGTACTTGAAGGATTCTTCTAAAGCCATCCAGTAAAATTCAATTCGACCTTGAAAACATGACAGGAGTTTAGAAGGGTTGAGCGACGGGTTAGGAAAAATAAGCGATACCTTTGTTTGCCTATTGCATTTATCAGTGATACTAATGTCCGTGATTAAAACTCTACATCTGATAGGCGCAGAGCGTTAAAACATCCACATATCCGCCCCGGTTTGCGTTATGATGGAGGCGGTTTGGGCGCACGAGGGAATTGTTCTCTGGAATTCAAAGTACATTTTCAATTACCTGATCGTTCTGTCTCTAGCGTGAGGGGTTAAACTAAAATGAAAGCGGTCATCGTGGTGATAGACTGAAGTGCTGACTGTGTCAGGGCCAAACCCTCACACAACCGGGACGGATGTGCTCTCTTACAGTTTCACAGCGGAGAACAGCCTACAGTACCTGAGCCCTATAGACACGGCAGCATTCCTCAGTCCTGAGTTTGTTCATGGCTGTCATTTAACCGTCTGTGGTTAATGATTAACCACAACCCCCGTGTTTTTGGGGTTGTGGTAATACCCCTGTGACTCCCCACTGCAGCCAGTCAGTCTATGAATCAGCGGACGTCCATCTTCTCTCAGGGGAGCGGGCGGTCCTGTCGGGTTTAGCACGGTCGCGGTAAAACCGGAGGATTTGCCAGAGATGCCTTTAAAAAACATTAAACAGCCGCACACTGCAGTGGTGTCGCTTCACTTCATCGTCCACGTTTATCCACTTTTACGTTCTTCCCTGGAGTTATAACAGCTCAGGGATATCGTGTTCATGTCTACACGTGCAGTTCGAAGGAAATCGCTAACTGGTGTGAGAGTAATTACTGGAAGTCCTTAGTAACAGCCGGCATGGTGGACTTCTTTCATGCATGGACACAGGCACGTAGACATGGGCAGTGAGATTAAGAGCCTAGCTGCCAAAGTCCTGAACCGGCGTGGCTGAGTCCTCCTTCACAACGATGTCTGGGTGCATCAGATGTCGTGTCAGCTTTAGATGGAGACAACGCACTTGGCAGACGGACAGACGGATCTCCTGTATATCCACACGCAGGAGGTGGATTTCAGATGGAACACGACGAGCTCCAAAGGGAAAGACGCGGCTCCGACCGTATTAATAGAAGAGCAGTTTGGGAACGGCGAACGGCGGCTTTTGTCGAAATCTTCCTCGACGAGGCAGTTCTGCTCCACTCTTGTTGGCCTGCATGCTGTTCCAGAAGTTTCCACATGCGTCCAGGGAGTGTCAGGGTGTCATGTGTGAGGATTTAACCTTTTTATTCAGCTGAAACGGGGGTGTATTAAAATCGTACAAATATTGAGAACTGTTTTCTCTAAGTGATCAATTCATGCAGTTTAATTATTATGAGGGGGACGAGGGGGATTTTAAATTCCATACATACAACTTTCAAAAGTTATTTGTCACCTGAAAGTCTCTAAGATCAATACAACACCACATAACATTTG